>UZAN01039955.1:82680-96734 GCA_900618425.1 Echinostoma caproni
TCATTCGCCATTCCTGTTCAATTTCGTCATAGACGAAATACTGGAGAACACACTAAGTGGTCTCCAAAATGCGGGTATTAAATGGGAAGCTGGAGAAAAGCTGTGCCATTTGGAGTACGCTGATGACATCGTTTGCTTACTTGAATGTATGGAGGATGCACAAAGAGCACTTGACAGATCAGCAAGTTCTGTCGCTATGTTCAGCATGTGCTTTGTACCTTCAAAGTGCAAAATGATGTTACAAGACTGGGTGTCGCCGAGGTCTGTTCTGAAACTAGACGGTCAGGAATTAGCTGAAGTTGACTGTTTCTCGTACTTAGGTAGTTGCGTGAAGAATGACGGTACCGCAGCAAAAGAGATAACCGCCCGCATTTCCAAGGTTCGAGCAGCGTACGCAGGACTAAAACACCTGTGGTGGCGTGGCGTGACGTGACGTGTCACTAAAGTTGAAAAGTCGCGTATACTGCGCCATCGTACGATCAGTTCTACTTTACGGTTGTGAGACTTTGAATTTGCGGATAGAAAAAACCCGTCGTTTAGCAGTGTTCGACAATCGATGCTTACGCAATCTGGCCCAAGTGGGATGGAGTGAACGGGTTAGTAACTTAAAAGTAAGCCGTCGGGCGTTTGGTTATACATCAAACAAGAACTCGCTAGCTCATAGAATCCAGCTCAGTAGGCTCCGTTGGTTAGGACATGTTTTGGGTATGTCCGACAGTCGCCTACCGCAGCGCGCTTTGTTTTCAGTGGCTGTTACAGGCTGGAGAAAGCCACGTGGAGGCCAGCAGATGACGTGAAGACAAAGCATGAAGAAATGCACAGAGCGATTAGGTAGAGTAGGTGTCTCTCGTCTTCCGGGTTGGGGTCCAAAAGACTCCGAAACCGCATGATTGGAGACACTGAAGGTCATGGCTGCGAACCGACAGCAATGGCGATCATGCTGTCACTTCTTATCAGATCAGAATGGTTGAAGTTGTATGTATGCACAGTTGGGCTGTGTACTTTGTGTTGACCAGAGAGGTTCGCTTTCTTTTCCCGTCCCTAAAAATAGGCCCAATCCCTGTCCTCCTTACACATTCTCATTTATCTTGTATGGATTGTGAGTTTGGCAACGATCAGTGAAGTTTGCTTCACTGTATTACGCTGTACAATGATGATGAAGTAAGAGGACGAAAAGCCAACATCCGGGGCCATAACCGGGTTAGTGAAACACTGGCTCTTCACTCGAGGGCATTGACTAAGACACTGATTTCAAACGAACCAAGAAGTGGCGTACGAACCGCACGCACACACCTTGGTTGCGGCAGTGGTCACCGGATCAATTGAGCACCGAGGTATATTGGGCACCGTGAACGTTTGACCCCGTCCAAAGTGCGTATCATCCGATGAACTGAACACCGGCTTCCAATGGATCGCGGTTTTCGGAGATCGGCCCACTACCTTGCGGATCAAGCTTTGGCTAGTCAAAGACTCCAATTGTGATTCTCCCAATAAAATTCACCTGCCTTGGTATTGACAGCCTGGCAGTATTCCGCCCATGGAATTTTTTTCTTTCATAATCATTATTGTACCGTGATTTGTTTGGCACACAGTCACGCCTCATTTACCTTACAGCTTTCAGGAATACGTTCTTCCGACCAGATGCTTCGTAGTAAACCAGTAAGAGTCTAACAGAGACACCTCAGCTTAAAAGGAGAGGAAGTGAAGCCTGCTATCCGTTTCTTTCCGGAGCGCTAGGATACAAAATCGTCATTCCACGTATGCAGTGTCCGCATGTTCAGACTCACTGAGTTTCAGCTGCAACGGCCAGAATGACCTTAATAGCACCACACCGGCTGAGTTGTTCGCCATGAATCCATTGCTCCTTGTTGTAAATGCTCTGTCCACATTTGTTGCAGATGGCCTAACTGACCGGTATTCGATGAGTGTCAGGTGAAGCAATCTTTGAAGTGGCTACTTCTCCTACACTGGCTATTTTGGCCCACCAGTGTTCGCGATCATTCCTAAGCTGACGTTGAAGACATCACCGGTTCCTATGTTGATTCTGACATATTGGGAACCTCTCAATTTTTTTCTATCAGGACTACTAACTCTTGAGAGATCCAATATATTCGACAAGCTCCAGGCTCGACTCCACCAGTAAAGTTTGCTGCCCCATGTACTTCACATCTAATCTAATCCGACTGTTGATCTACTCCGCAATCCTTCTAACCCCTCTCGTAACGGATGAAAACAATAGACGTATATGCTAAATGGTGAACGTACGCCTTTTTGGTATTGCTTCCTCAAAGGACACTGATAAATCTCTGGAGCCCCATCGCACGTAAACAACTATTGACGGATGTACAGACTATCAGTGAAACCGTAGCCTTGTCGATTCTACGATACCGACTCCGCGCTGACCCAATGGGCAGGCTTCATCGCCAGCCGACGTGCAAAGGAAATATCTCGAGCAAAGCGAGCGCACTTCATTGGATTATGCTACTAGGATCTCCGGTAAGCAACAAACATCAATTTCCAAATAGTTCATTGCAGACACAAGATATGCTTGTTGATCCACCTGCACCAGAGTTCTCATGTTGAAGGCCCCCAGGTTCAGAGCTGAACGAGGTTTCAGAATCTGCAATGTAGTTGATCGTAAGGTACTCGATGCTATTTAGCAACAAGTTTGGATGAGTAGGAACCACGTTATATGATGGAATGATAGGGGCCTGAAGAACGGACAAAGGGAGAGGGTTGGGTACAGAAGACAAAGAATAAAACGAAGGTTGTGATTTATGAGCAGCATCTCAATTATCATTATCCACCCCACTTGAGGCAGTGAGTAGTGTTTAGGCTGTGTTAATTGGAGCTCAATGGACGTGTGCTGTTAGAAAATCCAACCACTAATCAGGAGAACGATTAGAGCTATCAAACAACGCTTTTAGTTCTGATAAGAACCGGACAGCAAAGCAGTGGATAAAACACAGTGAAGACCCACTTACTTGGATCGATTACTTCCTCATAGTTTTCTACCGACCGAGAGCCCACTTGTCTACTCATCCGGGTAGGACAAGCTTTGACAGCGGTGTAGGAGATAAGTATTAAATAGCGACCCTCAGACCATTGTGACAGTTACCAGCTACCAACTATCCTAGCCTGTTACCCCGCAGGGTGCACTTGGTTGTGCAAAGGTTGGAGGTGCACCCTCGAACAAAAGCCGAGCGACGCTGGGGACGTCAGTTAGTACCTCAATCCCAAATTTCTTTGTGGATCGTCTTACAATGTTACATCTCATTTATGCTAGGGGAAGTGACACCACCTGCGCTCTCCCAGAAGCTGGGATAACAAACGGGAACCTAAATCATCTGTATACCAGAACCAACATTCACCTAGCTTGCTGGAATGTTAGAACATTGTTAGACATAGAAAACCAGTGCATTCCAAAGCGTTCATTGCACGACTACAAAGCAGACATATGCAGTCTATCCGAAATCCGATTGCCTAATTGTTGTGCAAAACACATCAACGTACCACATAGCGACGCAACCTCCTGGTTATACCACAGCGGTTCAACAGACAACTCCGGTAGCCATCGCTGTAAGCAACCGGACCAACAATAATGATGATCTCCTGGAAACCAATCACTCCCAGGATTGCCATAGCGCGCCTCAAGAGCAAGCCGTTTGTTCTGACCGTTATCGCTGTCTGTGCTCCAACGTTACATGCAGAAGTGTCCGTCAAAGACGACTTCTATAATCACGTTCAAGATGTAGCGAACCGCAGTCCGAGACACGATGTTCTCCTTATCACGGGAGACTGGAATGCACGCATTGGTCCATAAGACGAGCGTGCTAGGTATATCTTGAGGATGTTCGGCCTTGGTGAACGTTGCGAAAACAGCGAACACCTATTCACAGTTGATGACTTTAACCGGTCGTTCGTGGTCAACACCCGTTTCCGGCACCACAGAAAACACCTACATACGTGGTACTCGAATGACGGTCGAACGGCACATCAGACTGATTACACCTTGGTACATGCTCGCCGGGCCTCTGCAGTGGGAGACTGCAGTTCCTGTGGCTAAGCAGAAACAGGAATGGCACAGACCATACTCTTGTACACGCCCGCTTCAAGATCCAACTGATTGCTCACCGGGGAACTCGTTCCCCAGGAAAATTCCACATCGCACTTGGAACTACCTGAGAAAAGGTAGGCGTTGCTGGACGCAACCACTTCTAACACAGCCGCAACTTCTCTCGACGATTCAACTGGTGACGCACAGTGGTCCACGCTGAAAAGGTCCGCCAGAGAAGCGGCGCTGGGGCAGTTAGGTAAGACTCTTCGCCACAAAAGCGACTGGATTCCCTAGCGTAAACTGCAGTTGTCCGCATAGGTAAGAGAGGTACGGCTGATCAACTCTCCTGAACTCCGTACTCTATGTCGCCAAGTCACGCGCTTCACCAAGAGGGACTGTAAACAATACTGGAAGGCGATTGCAGATAGCATGAAGGCTGCACCCGTCGCAGAGGAACTTGGGAAAGCTATTTCGACTAATCCGTTTTGCAAGAAAGAGACAGATATCGGAACCATTGTTGTGCAACACCACGGGCCAATTTTTACGGGGAAATGAACAGAAAATGCAAGGGTGGGTCGAACACTTCGACTGGTTACTTAACTGCCCATCAAACCGATCTGTACGTCCACAGCTGTTAAGCAGTTCGGAGACCTACAACATCAATTATGACTCATCTGGTAGGAAAAAAATCGCAGTCACTTCTCTGAAAAGCAGGAAAGCCCGTGGAAAAGACGGGATACCACCAGAGTTATTCAAAGTTGGCCTACCAACTCTCATCGATCCGCTACACTATCTTTTCCAACATTATTTGTGAAGGAGATATATTTGGAAAAGACTGGGCTACTTCAATTTTAGTCCCTGTTCCAATAAAGGACGACAGATCAAAATGTAAAAATTATTGGGGCAACAGCCTCATCGATTTTTCAGCCCAATTTTTGCAGTGATACTACTCAACCGCTTTGCAGTCTTCTGAGATACCCGCACTCACCCGAATCCATGGGGGGGGGGGGGGGGGGTTCGCCGGTGAAGAGACTGTGTTAAACAAATTTTCACTTTCCGTAGGATTCTCGAACACCGCTACAAGTTCCAACAGTTTATTACATGTTTCAACGTTTTCGGTGCTGCCTTTGACTTTACCTATAGAGAATCCATGTGGTGCATATTACGGTCCGAAGGGATGCCCGAGAATTCGTGCTATTCGGGGGCCCGGACACGCGTCTGTACCTAAGGATAAGAATCAGCTGAGTTTACAATGAGCTCTGGAATCAAGTAATGTTGCTCCTATGGCTGGTGTTATTCCATGACACCGTAAATTGGATAATGCGACAAGCACTAATCGACTACTCCGGAGTGCAGCCTGGCCTAGGTACACGGATCGCTAACCTCGAGTTTGTGGATGATGTCGTCGTACCTGAGGACACCATGCACAACCACCATCTCGCCCACACCATTCGGCCAGACAGAGAAACACGTCGGAAACTAAAACATTTTCCACCGAAACCTCTTCCAGGACAACCCCTCTCGCTCAATGGGGAGCTTGTCAAATCAACCGAAGTTTTCAAATATCACGAATTTGCAGTCAGACCAAACTGCCAACTTCGTGTAGACGAAGATAGATAAGCCTTCATGCAACTCCTCAGATAGTTGTGGAACCGTTGAAAAATAAGCCTACACACTAAGCCTTGCAGTTATTTGGCTTCCATTCGCCCCATCCCCACTTATGGTTGTGAACTATAGCCGCTAAGAGTACAAGATACAAGGAGGCTCGAGGTCTTTGATCATTGGTGCTTACACCACATGTCGAAAATAAATAGGAAAGATCACGCTTCCAATGATGAGGTTCGACAGCGCTGTTCTAACATCAACAAACTTTCCAAAGTGCTACAAATTCGGCGCCTTCGGTGGTTTGGCCACGTGCTCCGAAGGCCCGATACTCAACTCCCGCGGCAGGCTGTATCCCCCGAACTCTGCCATGGATGGCATTGCCGACTCGGTTGTTAACTGAAGACCTGGATCAGTGCGATCAAAGTGGACATGAAACCTATGGGTCTCCAATTTTTATATGGAATTCGTAACTGGAATCATAACTGGTTCTCGCATTGCGTCAACCATGCCGCCGATCGTCACGCATGGGCTGCTATCATTTGAGAAGAAGCCGACTTATTCTCCCACAAGAGTTAGTCGCTCAGAAGTACAAGTAAGTAAGCCGAGTATATCTGAATGCCGAAAAGTTTACACGGTTTGATTAACACAACACTGATTGCAACAAGGAAATGAGCAAAGTCATAGTTGACACGGATAGAGCGGTGCAACATGCCACAAGAACGTACCGCTTCATATAAATACTGCGGAATTTGTGTGGTTTTGCCAGAGCCAGTTTCACCCTCAATGATAAGAATCTGATGATCTGCGATAGCTTGCAGTAAACCCTCGCGGAACTTGAAAATGGGCAGAGAACGTTTGGCCTCTTGCAGCGCTGCCCGCCGATCGACAATTTTCTTTTTTGGCTCATCTTCCGGAGATACTTCTTCCTCTTGCTCCTCTTCGACATTGGCACCTGGGCGTGTGATGGCTTTGAGGAAATCAATTTCGTCGTCGAGAACTAATTCATATTTTTCCTGACAGAAAATAAGGCGAATGAAGTTGAGAACAGCGAAAGCAGAATAAAAAGAATCCGTTAGATGAAGAGAAACACAGCAAGATTTATCTGTAACACACTAGTCTGATGTATTATGCACATTACGCGCCTCTGCACGGTTAAGGGAAACAGTGAAATAAACCAGGTCAGCTTCACTTCCCCAAAAAAACAGACAAGATATATTGCCGAATGTTTGCGAAATTGTCGACCACTATCCCGATTGGTGCGGTAACAGGCTGTCACCGTCCGAATTAGCACCTAGGCCGTATCCTTGAGAATTTATGCCAGTGTACATTGAAATATTTTTATTACATGGACCCTAACTGGTCATAATTAACAGCTCTGTGCATTTCTCCATATCCCGACTCTTGACCTCTCCGCGTGGACTCCTCCAACATGGAGCAACAGAAGGTATCGTGTGGTGTGGCCGATCATAGCGGGATATGCGCAATACGCTTCCTAACCAGGAAAGCCTGAATTCGATATGATAATCAATTCTCGGCCGAATCAATCACAAATACTTGATGAACAACGTTAGCTCCAACCAACCCACGCCAAACGGCTTAAACATCGATGACAATCAAAGAACTCCAGACGACGAATTTCTTCCACGCACAAGCATAGGGGTTCGTAGCCGTAAAGCAAAACTGACCACACAGGGATACAGTACAGGCGGCCTTGCAACTTCGAGGAAACGTCACATCGACACCAAACGTGTTTCAGTCCTTCGTACACCGCTCGAACCTTGGAAATGTGGGCTGTTATCTCCCTCACCGTCATTTGTCACGCAACTAGCATAAGAAGAAGCAATCTATTATAAATAAACCTTGCCTACCCAGTCTTACATTATTACTTTGCAATTTGAAGGCGCAAAGCTCATACCGAACGGAGTTACAGAACATAGCCTNTGGTGAGTGCGCTTTGTGTGTCCGGACAAACGATATTATCGGCGTGCTCTAAGTTGCGCACCTTTCCTCCAGTTGACCATTCCATGCCAACGTTTCGTAGTCCATTTAGTCTATTCTCCAGTATTTCACCTATCACGAAAGTGAACAGGAGTGACAAAATTAGGTACCCTTGTCGAAAATTACTGCTGGTTTCGAACAAGCTACTGAGCTCTTCGTAGACCCTCAATCTGCCAGAAGCGCTCAATATCCTGTTAGTACCGAAAATTCTCAATGAAAAAATGACATGTTAAATCCCGTGAATGGTTGCGCACGATTAGGAGATCGAAAGAGAACTGAAACNNNGTATACTAACTTTTACTTTACTTTACTGTTACTTTTACTTTTGTGCACAACAACAAGTTAAAAAAAATCAAGGTAGCCTACAACACATTTTGAAGACAGTTATCTAGACGACCAATCAAAATTTCTCACCACAGATGGTATTCCTTCGATAAATCAGAAAAGTGCCAAAACTTATAGTTAATGATGATATTCAACTGAACAAACCACGGTAACCGTCGATTCAGGCTGACAAGGATCCTTTATAAAAAGACACTGGGTGGTGCTTACATATACGTATACATAATGCATATATGTATATATATATATATATCATTGTACTAAGATAGCCAGACCATATTTTGCAACACGAGTTCGTTTTCTGCGTCTCTTACTAAAACCAAAACATTTACACTTCCATGATCCGGTTTTAATTATCTCCTACAGCTACATGTTTGAGAGATTAATAAAGAAGTAAAATCCGACAAAAAAATTTGAAAAATAAATAAACATAGAGTAAACTAGAAACATAACGGGAATGAATAAACAGAGGAGCGATGCCGATTTAGGCGCTTGAAATATAACTTGGTCGGTTTTTCAATGCAGTTGAGTCCTAACGTGGCCGCTAGCTAGCTATTCAAACGTCACACACCGAGGAATTTTATTCGGTCACAAGGGTAGTATCAAAATTTATAATGATCAAATAAGTGGGCAACCGCGATTATCTAATTATCCCCGCCCAATCTCAATAATCGTTGTCCCCTAAATTACTACAAACTGCACCTAGATTGTATAATTCACGATTTGATTCATGAAAATGTCATTCATCAAAGACTGGATCCAACTTTCAGTGAATACATAAATCATTAAATTAAAGATATTATTTTTTCGAATCAGTCTAAATACACTCAAAATATTGGACAATTTTACATGATTAAAAAATAGACAATTTTGTCAAATAAGCAAAGAACATACGGCATATTGTTCAGTAAAAGAAAACCAACATACCTGTTTTTGTATTTTATCTCGAGCACCGAAAGAATACAGAGCTGATGAAAGATGTTCCTGCTCCCAACGCTTCCCTTCATCATAAGCAGCTTTGTCTTTTTCTTCTTCCATATATTTGTCGTCTGGACGCTAAGGGAAAATCTGTACACAAATAAACTAGCCAAACCTTATCCTCTGTTGGGATGAAATATCTCGATACATTTTCCAGTTCTCCAGCTTGCTGATGAGCTTGCGCAACAGCAAGAAGAGTCTGTTTATATTTTAGTTCGGCGAGCTCACGCTCAGTCAATCTGTGGGGAAATCAAATGAACATCAATGTGCTCACTCTTCTTTATCAAAAAATAATTCCTCGTCTTCGATTTCACCCTTGAGGTCGGCCAATTTATCTGCTTGACGCTTTTTCAAATAGTTCCGTCGTGAAGCTTTCTTTAACTCATTAACGAGCTCCTTCTTGCTCTGCAACCTCAATAAGAGGAATATATACGCCAGGTACATACCATTTCCCCCGACTCGACTTTCCGTAGAGCTTCATCATATTCCCGCCCACCTGGACCGCTCAATCTCTTGGTTTTTCCTTGATCTTTATCAATCAACCGCTTTACAAAAGCATCCCGTTCTTCTATGTCCTTTTCACGATCTAGTTCTTCTTTTTCATACTCTTCCAGACCATCGGAATCCTCTTTAATATCTGGTAGTGCACTTAAAGAAAATAATTTGTTAAGCAAGTATAACAAACTTACGTTTGCTCTTCTTCACTTGAGGTATCACTATCATGTCTTTCTCGCAGACGTCTTTTTTTAACGGGCTGCATGGCTGCGCCAAATGCTAGTAAAAGATGAAACGAAGCAGAACTCTGGTCACTATCAATTCAAGTTAACACGCGGAATAGTATTTGATTCAATTTCTTATTGGCCATCATCCTCATCGTACAGGGCGAACAAATGAAGTGAACTTCACTGATCTCTGTCAAGCTGAATTGCATTGTATTGGAGCATTGGCGAGTGATAAACAAGCTTTCAGTCAAAAAGAGACTACAGTCACAATACTGGTAAAAAGGGGTGAAAAGTGGGACATCAAGCGTGCAAAAATATGAAGTCACTACTAAATTTATTACAAAGCTCAGAACCAACATTCTTTGTTGGCCAGTATCTGGGCTAGATAGGGTACCAGAGCTTCTGTAGGCAGTTTTTTTTATTACACGTGTGTATTACAGCAAAAGGGAAAATCTCCATGCTAACTGGTGGATGCCACATGCCTCTGTAAGTTGGATGGGTAAATTCGAATGTGAAAAAGATCAGTGCTATCGATGTGGCCTCGTAGCTCAGCTGGTAGAGCATGCGCGTACAAAGCGTAGGCGGTGTCCATGCGTGGGTTCGAACCCCACCGAGGCTACTGAACTTTTCACAATCGACATAAAAAATCTCCATAGACAAATAGCATACTGTAAAATGGCGAGTAGGGGAACATTCACGCAAGATCCAGTTTGTTCGTTCTGCGCTTAAAGAGTGTAAGCTGGGGGAAAGAAAGAAAGTGGAAGGGTGTTCCACAACTTGGCAGTTCGAAGGAAAAAAGATTGGAACAGAGAATTACGGCCTCTGAGAACTAAAATCTGATAAGGATGAATAGATGCTTGTGTGCGGGATGAGCAGGTAAAAGTTGCAGGAAGAGGAACTGCAGAGGCAAGCTCCGAAGAACAAGAAACAAAGTAGTAACAATAGAGCAGGGAAGATGAATCAACTGCCCGACGATGGGCTAGTGACTGCAGACTGAATGTTAGGGCGGAAACATCGATCAGCCGGATGGCCCTTTGTTGAACGTAGCCGAGAAGGGAAAGGAAAGACGAAGCCCCACCCCACACGCGATTACAGTATTCAAGAGCAGAGCGGATTTGAGTTTTGAACAGCAGAAGATGAGCTGGGGTGAAAAACGTCTGGTTGGACAGCGTTCGCCATGAATGAACTGCATGAGACGCAGTCCCATTAAGGGCTCTTGTACATTTTGTAAACTCCGTAGTTTACCCGCTGCATTTGATGTAGTACCAAGGTATAAGGCTTCCGGTCTCGACGGGCTTTTCTCGTAGGTTTTTAAGAATGGAGGTTTAGCCTTGGTATCGGAGTTAACGAAACTCTTGAGCTCAGTGCGAGGTCGAGGAGATCCATCGCTTTTCTTTGATCGTACATCAGAATCTGCCGTTGTTTTGATTGACACTTGGATAACTTCCTTGATTGCTGTCCAGTATTCACTGAGTCTTTCGGTTGGTGGTTGAACTGCTAGGCGATCGGAGAGCTTTGCTTCGAAGGCCGATTTGCAACTTTATTGCTGTTGCTTGCCAGGCTTAAAGATAACTTGGCTCGTAACAGAGCGTGGTCCGTATCCACAGATGTTGATCAATGAGAGCAGCAGTCCTCAATGGATCCGCGCCAGCGGTAACTGATGGTGATGCAGTTGATTTGAGTCCAGTGCTGTGAAGAGGTTGGCGGTTTCCATGTAAGGCGGTGTCGTTTATTGTGCGAGAATTTGGTGCTTGTTAGGAATAAAACGTGATCCGCGCAGACTGATTAGTCCAGTTGATTGGGATTGCATGTGGTCCGCCAAGAAGCCCTTCTGATTCGTCCAGGGATCCCACTTGAGCATTGAGGTCTCCGGCGAATACTAAGATGTCCGTGGACCAAGCACTTAGGACTAATTAATAGAGGTTCTTGTAGAATTTATCCTTCATTTCTGGCGAACTGCAATCAGTCGCTGCATACACGGATACAACGAATAAGCATCGACGCTTCGTTATGTAGCTGTTAACCCGTACTGAACCGTTCAGACATACGGCGCACATTTTTCGGGATTGAAAGAACTAAAGGCATAGGATAGAGGTTTTTCCAAATGGGTGCCTAAGTCTTTGGGGCACGATACACTTCGCGGTAGCCCACAACAACGAAGGTTTATTTCTTCGGGAACCCCAACCGGAGCCTTTGACTCAATAGTCTGACCCACAAGGCAGTGGGGCATAGATCCAACGCGGAGTTAGTTAGGAATTACTTTACTCAACATTGTCTCTAAACTTCTCGCTGTTATTATACTCCGCAGGTGAACGGTGCACACGTGAGAACCAGGCTGGTTTTAGACCTGGCCGAGGTTGTATCGACATCTCCACTTTTCATCCAATTCTAGAACACAGACACTCCTTTCTTAGATCCACCATTTCTATATTCCTCGATCTGAAAGCGCCTTTCGACTCTTTCGACTGCTCTAAATNCTGATCTGGAGTATGCAAACGACATTGTACTAATAAGTGAAGACCCAGGTAAGCTGCAAACTTTTCTGGATAGTTTGGTTGTTAGTGTATCCATGTTGTTATTTTGCACCTTCAAAGTGTAAAATTTTATTACACAACTGGGTTGATCCAGCCCCCAACCTCACCTTTACTGAAGAAGTAATAGAGGAAGTAGATAAATTTTGCTGCTTGTGCAGCTATATCTCACCCGGCGGACGCATCGTGAATGAAGTGTCATCCCAGTTACAGAAGGCTCGATTGGCATTTTACAACTTGAGACATCGCGATATCCGGATATACGTGAAGGGACGATTATATGCAGCGGTTCGGCCACTTCTGCTATACGGCGTGGAAACTTGGTCAGTAAGAAAACAAGATAAAGATAAACTGTCGGTGTTTAAACACCGCTGTTCACGCAGCATTGCACGAGTCTAGTGGGGCCACCGGATAAGCAATGCTGGGATTAGNTTTGGGCATTTGCGGTCGCCCACTGGAACAAGTGATCGACCAGAGCACGGTAGTTGGGACATGCTACGCACGCCACCAAATAGGTTGCCACGGCGCGCGATATTTGCCGCGGCAGGTAGTGGGTGGAAAAAAGCCAAGAGCGCTCAAAATCACACCTGCAAGAGGGTTTGAAAACCGTAACCAAGAGATTCAGGCACATAGGTTGAGCTCCCTGGCTGTGGTCCCCTTGATGATCGCAACCAGTGGTTAGAGATACTGAATGATATGACTGAGTCTCATAAACAATGGCGTTTGCGCATCTTCTTAATTTCCTCGCAACCTTAGTCCACTGGAATTCTTTATTTTTTCTTCGAATCTACCTTTACCTTTCTCCTATTGCTTCATCCAAATGGGCAGCCAAAATACAGCAAACAAAACCAGCGCTCGAAACCGCATGGGTAATGGTTGTAAAAACTTTACTGAAAACATAGGTGCACCCAAGGCTCTGAAGTGATATATGACTGACATCCGTCTGTTATACGATAAATCGATGCATAACCATTTAATCCCATATTACCCATAGCCGGTCACTGCTTAGGAGAGTTATTGGAGGGAATTTAATTTGTTAAAGTTCGTAATAAATGATGACGTTGAAAAAAATGGCAGTTTACCCAACGTTATTAAATTCAAACCCACTCTGATTAAAGGATGTTCATTTCTGGGTATGCAACTGCTACTGATAATAAAGTATAATCGGGTAAGGGAAGTTACGAGCTGCCGAGAAAACAGACGAAGGGATCCATTTCGAACCGATTTAACAACCATAGCTGGGAAACGCTGGAAAAGCTATAAACACCGAGCCATAAATCTCAAACTGTTCTACCTCAAGTGGGGTGGGATGAGAGATCTGATAGACATTTAAGATCGCCAAGCATAAATCAGGCTTGATGTTTTACGACCTGTTCTTTGTGGTTCTGTATAGGGGCACTAGGGATTATAACCCATGCCTGCAGAGAAACCATTCTAGGCTGAAACTGAGGGCAACTCATTTCACTAACGGAGTGATTACGCCGTGAAACAGGTTGCACAGGCAATGTTAACATGCAGTACTGCAAATGTTTTTAAAAGGCAGCTGACGAGTGAGAGACAGTGGTTTTGCCCGAGGTAAGCGTTAAGTTGATACTATTGTAGTTTTGTTAGACTTTGAGTCTTTATATAATGTATCACTGTTTACTAATAATGTAGATTTTTTATCTTTCTATTGTAGTCGATGTACCCACATTGTTAGAAGATTAAAGCCTCGTTTCCGGCTCTCCGTCTTCTCTCTCTCTCGTTCATCACTCAGTCATTAGAGCTCAGCACAGTTTAATCTTCTAACAACAATGGATAGTTTATTTTTCCCGGAGCGAT
>UZAN01039956.1:11773-28456 GCA_900618425.1 Echinostoma caproni
AATCTTTATAAAAGAAAAATGTTCCACGATTGGCTTGTGGGCTGAGTACTGCCAGGTTGCCCAGGTCAAGGCAGGTGAATTTTCTTGAGGAATCCACAACCGGAGCCTTCGGCTAGCCAAAGCCTGACCCGCAAGGCAGCGGGGCAGTGTGCGAAAACCGCAGTTCATTGGGAGCCGGTGTCCAGTTCATCGGATCATACGCCTTTCGGACGGGGTCAGACACCCAAGGTGCCCAATCGAGCCGGTGACCACTGTCACAACCGAAACGGCGTGGGTGTGATTCGTGCGCCTCCTTTGGATTGGTTTGGAATCAGGGTTTTTAACCAACTCCCTTAGGTGAACTATCAGTGTTCCACCAACCCGGCTATAGCCCCGGATATCGGCTTTTCGTCCTCTCACTTTGGTGGGAAAACACCTCCGCCGCGAGAAGGCAGTGAGTAGGGCTTCCTCAGCAGAGGCTATTTGAGACGCTTGGTCGTATGGGGGCATTTCGTGAGGTGCAAGGGCAGGGTGACCAGCCGCAACCCTAGACATCCACCCCTGACCATACTGAGGCTTTGGGAGGCCGCTTTTAGTCTTGCCCCGTTTGTTAACAGCTCTCGCTTTAATACCCCGAAAAACCCGTTATGTTGGATCCATGTTTTTACTTATCTGTTTATTTGCATCAATCTTTGCTTATCACTATTACTTTTTCCATGCTTTTTACAGTATGCAAAATGACATGAAAATTCCGGCTGCGGAAAGACGAAAGTAAGTTCCGGTACATTTTTCTAGCTGCAATTTCTATTCAGAAGATTTGTTTCTTTGTTGAACAAAAACATCAATAATGCATACTATCAATTAACTATCACTGGTGCGTTGTGCTCGAGACTCATCTTGATAGGCTTTCTTATGGGAGAGATATCTTCCTTGTTCAATGTGTTCGAATGCATTCCTCGGGGACTTTAGTTGAATTACATACTAGTCTATGCATTTGTATATTCGAACTCTGACGGTATTATTCCGCTTTGTTGAAGGATTGCTTCACTACTGCCTTGCGTAATGAAGCACTTATATTGATACAGTCGGATTTTCCAGTTCACCTTGGTCCCAAATTCAGTCCTGTCGATCCTATAATCTTTTGTCTACCATCTTCCGTACTACCTGCTTGTTTGCCTGGAAAAACATGTTTGTAAGTTGCATTTAATTTTAAGGAGCACACCAAGACCTCTTGGAGCCCATACAGTGTAACAGTTTTCAATACAAATCACTGCAACAAACAGTTCACGAGCTTTCGATGTGTTTGTTACTGTGCTTTTCGTCCTACTTCGTCTTTATGGTATTCGATGAGGCAAAGATTAGGTTGCCGGTGTCTCGTTGATTCGACTAGCGAAAATCTGCATAAACTTTGTTCCATCAATTGTTCGTTTCGAATTATTGTCATCAGCATTTCATGTTTATGAATTGGTGGTAGTCAATTGATCACGTGTTTTGTACAGTTCATAGGTTTAAACGGAATGTTTTGAAGAAAAAAACTCACACTGACTGAACGATTTAGCGTTGATTACAAAGTCGATATGCTTGATGTTTTCAGATAGTTTACACAAATAGCCTGTCGTGCATACCAGTGACACGTACATGGGTTTGTCTACGAACACAAACTGCTTGTTCCGTAGTAACTGCGTTTATAGTGCATCATTGTTAATTCTGCGATTTATCATTACGCTTCCGACTATGACTTCTTTTGTCGATGACATTATCATACACAGAGTGCTCATTCCTGCGATTTGTGTTCATCCACACACGATCGGTTTCCTTTTTTTCGTTACACACTTCATTGTAACGGACCATCTCTGAGGTAGGTCCCATAGTCAAAGACCTATTGCTCAGTGATAGGTTTCTGGCACTCCCAGCCCTGGGATTCGGAATAGCGAACGACATCACTCGGGCTTTTGCGCAGATACTTCAGCCTTTGATCTTTTCTTTGCACTGCACTATTTCACCTTACATTCTAGCTCGAGCTATCGTTTTCACCAACTATTTCGTTCCCTGTCAAGACTGGATGCTGACAAACATTATAGACACAAAAACATCAAAAAACCACAGTTTCCAAAACCTTATCAATCGTGCAATCTGGGGGGTCTGCAACTTGCTGATCGGTTGTCGTGTTTGTCATACGCATATATTGTGCTAGTGATCAATGTCTTATGCGCCTCTGACTCCGGAATCCGAGATACCACCAGTGTCAGCCATTTGTACATCCTCGGTCCTTCCCCGATATAACCCTTTTACATATCAGGAGACGGTTAATTTTATTCTCTCTTGTTTGATCCAGCTGTTTGTGCCAAATTTCAGGGGAATCTTTGACATAAGCTTGCAGTTTTGCAACACAGTGGACTGAGATCATACGTTTGAGGCATTTGACAACAAGTTTCATATTTGAATTCGAGCCTGATTTCCGTCTAATACATTAGGTCTGTGAGTCCGTAGCTCTGTTAATGTCAATAGCTGTGGTCATAATCGGCTTAATCAGGAACGAACTGTACCCAATATGTCAGTCACGAGGGATCCTAAGCCAGACACTACCTAGGTTAGACGAAGAGTATTAGGTTGTGGACGTCGTGGGCTGACGCAATTCTTTGACCAGAAATTGCTGTCGTTAGACCATGTGGTAAGCGTATCACTGGATGGGCTTCCTTGGCGTGCGGTATTTACCGAGACACTTGATAGCAATTGGTAATGTAAAATTATAAAAATAATCTTTTTCTAATTGCGACCATATTCTCTGAAACAAAATTGATAGTTTTATGGAAAATATGTTACGTGATGGAGACCAAGCATGTACATACACACTGCTCGATCTTCGTACTATGATATAATCTATTGTTAAGTTGGAGCAACCTAGAGTAGCTGTTAGAGTCACCACCAGATGCATTTTAGTCTTAGTTTGGCCCCATCCACAATAAGTTGTTTTCTACAAAATAACACTGGTGGAAGCACAATACATAAATAACAAGTAGACAAAATGATAAAAGTAATCACATACGTATGCCTTTATCAGTAAGTTTCATGCAGGTCATGTCGTCCAGTACGTATATTCACTAACTGAACAACTAGACTCAAAATAAACTGTTGGTCAAGAAAGAACCTCAATTCACAAGTCTGTCTGAAGCTCTAAAACTGTGATTGCAATTCCCAAATTGCATGCAAGATTTGCGTAAGCTGCATTTAACTAACCTTCCTTCATATTCACACGTGTCACCGTGTTCCGCCTTCCGAAGTCTTACAACAAAGGTAACAGGGAACTCGCCTCGCAACCTCATCATCCATAAAACTGGGACTTGCCTTTCCCGGTTCACAACGCACGGTAGGACGAATACGGTCAGGTGATTTAAGTCATTGACCTGCTTTGGGCCCTTGGTTCCGCGATTCGAACCTCGCCACTGCCACCCAACTTTGTAAGCAGCTTCACTGTAATTCAGCTCAATACCACACCTAACTCAGTGAGGCTTTATGTGATTCGCCAATCCAAGTCCCGGGGCTTAGGTTTCCGGTTTTCGTGAGCGAATACCCGGTCCTCGTAACTGGGTTTTACCTTCGTTTTTGTTTATCACACAAGGGTGTGTAATAAGGAAGAAAACTACACGACGGTTGGTAAATATCCTTTAGATAACCGACTATCATCCAAATTTGAGTTTCGAGTAAGCGATGCGTCTGCGTTAACGAGCTCCTATCGAATGATACGATTAAAAGCAACTTATCAACTACAAATCATATATGTAGGAATGGTAGTCTGGAGATGGAAGAAATAGATGTATACAAATGGAACCAGCGTATTGTCATTTTGATTGTTTTATTTGTTACCGGGTGGGAGTTATTTGTGGTGACTGGAGGGCTTTCATCGACGGAACCTGGTCTTATTCGAAATACCCAGGATTAAAACACTTCGTAGAACAGATATCGACCTCGACGTTTCAAAGCAACAAAGCCAAAACTTAGTTTCATCGTTTCACTCGATATTGCTCATTGCCTTCCACACCAGCGACACGGATGCATCGCCTACTCGAGATGCACTGTTTCACTTGTCACAGAAAACCGATAGCTATCAGAGAAACGGTGATATGTAGGAATGTGAGGGAAGGTTAACTGAGTACCTCTAACGAAAGTAAGATCATCTGATTCCATGTCGTTGCACTTTGGAAATACCAAGCTCAATTCTAGTTACCTAGATGGAATTGCTTGCCCAGCAAGCCGGTACCACTGTGCATATGGCTCACATCAGTAAAATATATCTGTTGTATCATAAAACGAACATCTATTAAACGGTCAGCTCACAGTGGAAACTGGAAACTTACTGAACATGTTTTATGTTTTTGCGAGAGAGGCTGGTCTATGCAAACGATTTAGTATCATCACCAAATGGCGCAAATTCGAAAATTTTATCTTTCAAAATTCTAGTAGTAGAAAGCATTTCATCATTGGTTGTTATTTATCATTTCTTCAGGGATACACTAAAAGCATTTCACATTCTTCAGAAATATTATCCACGATGAAATGGATTTTGTCAAGTAAGATTACAAATCCATATAAGAACCTTATATCGTGATGAGACAAAACGTACACATCAAATTTATGACCTCGCACACAGACGTTCGCGAAGCATTCAGAAAAAGCGATGTTACGGCAAAAGCCATTCATACACCATGACTGCTTTGTCTTTTTGCATAGATAGCCAACGAGTGCATCTGAAAGCTAGGATCCGAATTTCTCCCAATCTGTCAGCTGATCATGGACGTTCTGTGTACGATTGTGTGACTGACAGACCGGGGCAGGTGAAGGTAATTTCAGTGCGCATTAACTGGCACCCTATCTCATTCCATGACTGACGCAATCTGTTCGCCGCACATAGATAATTGGGAGAACGGTAGACTGTTTGTTCGCAAATCCCCTTTGTCTACCGTGGTTGTTACTGATTTCAACCAGCGCTGGTCACATCAAATGTGTCGGTCAAATTCAACAAGCAGTGTGGGCGAAAAAGAAAACGGTCAATTTAGAAAGTGACCAGAGTCATCGTCTGTCAGTAACTGAGGTGTAATTGACGTCGCTGTCTAAAAGTGGAATGATTTTCAGCTCAATCATTAGATGGGTCATCCAAAACGCCGTTCCTACTTCGCATGTGCGGTACAACTTAACCGGAGCAACTACATTGTCGTCCTTTTGGATACATTTGTAGGTAGCGAGCAAGAATCGTGAAAATCGATCAAACGCGTTAGGCGCTTCACACTCCTGGGACAACGGTAAAGGCCATTCAGATCAGATTGATCTGATAGGCCATTACTGACCTCACTACATTTGTTAATCATACTGCAATTAAAAACCAAAGGATATATAGGTGTAAGTGAATATTCGTTTTCATTGCACAACTATTCCCTCATTTCATTCAGATGGTTAATAAATGGAGCTGAGGAGAAATGATTTCCTGAACACTTATTTCAGTAGCACCTACGTGACCGACATTCAATATAAAGTAACAGATGGCGACAGGGAAGTTAGAGGTACCAGAAATAGTGATAATATTTTGCTGCATTTGAATAAAATAAGATTCTGTACAGATTAACTAGAGAGACCGTGGGATTCGAACGGCGAAAGAACATGATTTGTTCCTGTTCCTGAACTAAATATGTTAACATAATGATCCTTTCAACGAATGTTTGTAATCTTATCATTAATATGTGACTCAAAATTGATGTAAGGACAGTATCCAAGCCGAGTCGAATTACTCTGGCAACTGAAAGGTGAGACGTTGGTATAGCATAAAGACTCATTCTTTTGAAATGATGTGGACCATCAGCGGTTTGAACAACAACAGATTATATTATTATATTATATTTCACACTTGTCTGAGGACAGACTGTGTGCCAAACAAATCATGGTACAATAATCTTTATAAAAGAAAAATGTTCCACGATTGGCTTGTGGGCTGAGTACTGCCAGGTTGCCCAGGCCAAGGCAGGTGAATTTTCTTGAGGAATCCACAACCGGAGCCTTCGGCTAGCCAAAGCCTGACCCGCAAGGCAGCGGGGCAGTGTGCGAAAACCGCAGTCCATTGGGAGCCGGTGTCCAGTTCATCGGATCATACGCCTTTCGGACGGGGTCAGACACCCAAGGTGCCCAATCGAGCCGGTGACCACTGTCACAACCGAAACGGCGTGGGTGTGATTCGTGCGCCTCCTTTGGATTGGTTTGGAATCAGGGTTTTTAACCAACTCCCTTAGGTGAACTATCAGTGTTCCACCAACCCGGCTATAGCCCCGGATATCGGCTTTTCGTCCTCTCACTTTGGTGGGAAAACACCTCCGCCGCGAGAAGGCAGTGAGTAGGGCTTCCTCAGCAGAGGCTATTTGAGACGCTTGGTCGTATGGGGGCATTTCGTGAGGTGCAAGGGCAGGGTGACCAGCCGCAACCCTAGACATCCACCCCTGACCATACTGAGGCTTTCGGATTAAGAAGTAAAAAGGTAAGGTCCCTTGTTTTAAATGATGTACTTGGCTAATGTCAAGGCCCCAGTATGATACAAAACTTTTGAACGTTTAAGTACGTAGAAATGAACACAGGGAGGCTGAATTGGGTACACGGTTTCCACCATAGTCTATCACGGTTTTGATGATAATGCCAGGGGATAAACACAGCTAACAATTCGGACCAGAGGGTGCACATGCTCATTGTTTATACTGAGTTCTTTAGAAGGAGCCGAATTCGAGGAAACATTGTCATTGCAAACAAGTGAAGGCAGAGATAAAATAGTGTGAAATTTAGTTATAAGTCTGCCGCCCCAATTTTCAATGAAATTTCATAATTTACAATTAAAATTACAACAAAAATGAACGTCGGAGTTCATTGAAAACCTTGAATGCAGTGAAATATTAAATAATCTGGTAACTGTTTTCGGAAAAGCGTAATTCGATGCATTTGACTGGAATTATTTCAAACTCCGAAAATCCTCGCTGACAAGGATTGAGCCGCTGCTTTATCCATGAGATGAATGTTAATGGTTTTGCAAGATATGATACGGCAAGACTAAATTTTTGGAACGGTAGCTGATTATTTCGTTTCGTTTTTTCAATCTAATGGAACTTAAGTTTGGGTGCTCGGGCCTCGTCTTCACCCTAGTTCAACCATCATTTCAGAAGAAAAAGTACCGCCTGTTCGACAATTTACCCCGATCCGAAATCCGGCTTCATGTTACGACAGGCATTTTGGGTTCTCGTGTTCATTTCGTCTTCGGCTAGTTCATTGTTTATCGATCCACCAAATCTGTGCACCCATTTGGCGATCAATAAATCTATGGTCACACTCACGCAGTTCACATGGTATTCGTTCGCGTGTCTGTCTGTCTATAGCTATCATAGTTTGTTCCTTCGCGTGCACGCCTATCGAACTGGTTGCGTGGTTGTCTGCGTATAGTTCCAAAAATCGGGTCGCGCAGTCTGTATCCAGGGCTCTCGTCCGCTGAGCTGCGTCGGCAGAGACACGCACTTGATGGATGATTATCCGTCCGGGCCAATTGATGGAAGTAATAAACACCGATTGCGTTTGTTTCGTTGACATGCTTGTTTTGCATCTCTTGTCCCTTTCTGTGTGATAGCTGTGCAGTTTAGTTGATTGCTAAACTTTAGGGTGAATCAGTTATTGCAAAAGTCGTATGCTTATTGATACCACCCACGAAATGACTGCGTGTTAAAAAAAATATTTATGGTGTTTTCATTGGGTGAGAGTTATTGAATAGCCATAGAACGGTCCCTGTTTCTTGTCATTAATAATTTGGGGTTTTGGAGGTAAGCGAAGATGAGATTAAGGTAATACTTTGCAGTTATGTTGCAAGAAGACCATGACAACACACGGTTATTGTCAGCATCTCGTCTTTGGCTTTACCTACGACCGAGTGACTCTGATTGTTACGGGCATGTATAGTTATGGTTATGGTTATGGATGGAGGGTAGATGCAGATTATCAGTGTTCGAACACCGCTTTCTAAGCCGCATTGTATGAGTTTGGAGGAGCAGCCGTGCAGGCAACACCTGAGCTAGATGTGAAGTTTTTCTGATGACGGCCACATAATAACGCATGTATTTATGTTTCCTAGACTGGGACATTGGTTGCTCACTTCACTGACCAAGGTTCCTTGATGTGCAATATTTGCCGTGACAAGCATTGGTTGGAAGAAGACCAAAGGTGGTCAGAGTGACCTGTACGAAGGCATAAAAATCGTGATCAGGCGATTTGGTTATGTAGGTTGCGTCCGGCTTTCCGGTTTGGGAACTGGCGACTACAGACGCTGCATGGGTGAATATCGTAAACAATGACGCTCGCACGTCTTCTATCAGCCCACCTAGTTTTGGGTCTACGTTATCAGTCTTTGTCTGGGTACCGCTTTGAAGTTTTTATCCCTTCCATTTACTTATCCTTTGGTCTATTTAATAAGTAGCCGTGAGAGGGCAATCAAAACCGTTGCAGCAAGGTGCAAAGTTAATGGATGTGCAAACTGAAACCGTAATTGATGTATCCGTTCTAACGGAACGGTCTTGCTAACCAAGAATTCATTTGGATAGTTATCACTTATTACTGATGATCTGCGAAAATGAAGTGAATGCCGATCTGGCCTATTCATTTGTTTTCATTAAGATTTATTGTCGATCTATAGCTAGTTGGCAGTCGTATGTTGAACTAAAAGCTAAATTTTTAAACGTTCATTTTTAATAATCTCATCCATTCACTTCACTTTATTTGTACTTCTTAATCAGGGTTACGTCTCGTCCACCGCCTAAAGGTACTATGACCAAGAGGCTAATAGTTGAACCTCTCATTTTTGTTTTTTGCTCCATGATTTATATGTATGTACTCATCTGCAAGGCGAAGACAGACAGTGTGCCATTACTTCACACATCAAAAGTGAGGGTCAACACAACGAACTGGGTTGTGTTTAGTTTGTGTCCGCCTCCATAGTAATGTCAGTGTTGTTGGCTGTTGTCCTACAAAGTTAACAAATTTAAATTACTAAGTTGGCTTACGTGTCTTCCACCATAGATCGGCGCTTCCAGTATCTTGTCCACCGGATTATATTCCTTCCCACCGAGGGGCCACATTTAGAGCACTTAATACACCCCATTGAACAACTGATCGTGCAACCTTCCTAGCCCTGTGGTGTTGGAGTTACTTCGTCACACGTCTTATCACGGTTGGTTTGAAATCAAGGTTTTCCAAACGGCCTAAACAAGCTAGGTGCTCGGGGCTTGTAAGCTACGCTGTGATTTCGGTGGTTCTCTTTCTTCAGTCATGAGAATGTGAGACGTAAAACCCCTTCAGCAGGGGTTGTAAATGCAGGCCACCTTGGGGCATTTCGAAAGAGCCCGGATGGTAAAGCCAGTTACCAGAATTCCTACTTTTGATATCTGCTTCATGATGGTGATGCTGTTCGTGATGGTAACATGATCATGATTCGAGGTCAACAAAGTGATAAAAGTGTCGCAATCTTAACTTGATTGTAGACCATGAAACACGCTCCATTTGATATGATGGATCGTGTTTCGAATTTCACAATCAATTTTCTCATTTAAGTGTGATGATTCAGTTTGGTGCCTCAACCTCCGTTGACCCCAATGTGTAAGATCACGAAACTAACTGCAACATGCAACAAACGCCTAATGCCGACAACAAATTTACGGACATTTATCCAACAGTTATGTGTCAAAGGTCATGGTCAGGTCACTTAAATATAACCGTATTGTATGTCACTACACTGAAGTTACATGATGATCTCGCTCACTCGGTTTTCGCAGTTAGTGATGATAAGCTCCTGTTTTGTGGTCGAATGGTCGGGTCGTCAAAATAACCGCTTAAGTTTCATGAGTTCCAACCCCGCCACGGCCACCCAGCTTTCATAGGTGGGGACCTCGGGATCACCGTAATCAATGGTTAGAGACACCGAGTGAAGTGGCTGGGAGTCGTAAACGGTGGTGTTCGTGCATCTTCTCAAAGCTATCGTACGAGGGGTGCCACATTTTTCACATATTTCAAAAAGAATTCACTTACCTCAGTTATTATTGTTATACTGCTCACCTCTTCTGTTGCTTTTGTTGCATAATTCTATGTCGTGAAACACCCAGCGAATGAATAAAAAATCGTTTCTCCCTGGGCGTTATTAACTAGCAGGTGTATTTTTATGAGGAAGCCAGACTATTTTGTAAGTGTGCTACTCATCCGAAGATGGACGGGATGTTCAGCTAACAAACTTTTCCTGGTGACCTCATTACCGCTAGTGAAGATAGAACTGGTCATTGTGCAATTTGAGCAGCATGAATTTTAGCCCAAAACTAAGTTGGCTGTTTCCTCGTTTCCCTTGCTTTACCGTAGTTGATAGGATTGTTGATCGCAACTCAGCGGCCGGACACGAGTGGGGCGTCATGCTGTTAATTTATAACATAAAAAATGTGTCCCGCTCATGTTTATGCAGATGTTCGATATATCATGACACCGGTAACCTTTTGTATCTACTTATTGAGCCTACTACTTCACAGTCTTCCGTTGGACATAAGCAAAACTCCTTACGGAAAACCTATCGAAATATCATCTGCATTTACCTATTTGTTGGCTGTTGACCACTGAGGGATTTCGTAATCTTTTCGAACACATAGCAGAAGCCAAATTTTCCACCAAATATAACCGCCTAGGATAGGCTCGAAGTCCTTCAATTTTCCGTTGCATGGCAATAAAATGTTATTCATATTAATGCGCGAACCGGTTATGTCAATCAATCTTTTTTCATGCTTGAGCCAGCTAAATTTTGACTGCTGTGCAGATCGAATTTAGCTTTGATCCCGAAAGTCGAACCATGTAGCACGCAAATAGGGTGTGATAAGTTTGGCGGCACGTAGTCATATTTGGGTGGCACCACAGTTGCTGGCTATGGAAGGATGGTAATTGATAACCCGATACGTTGCAACGAACCATCGCATTGCTCATCGGATGCCTATTTTTTGGCTTGCTGGTCACATCATTCTCTCGATTTCTTTTCAGCTACAAGCATGCGATCGACGGCATTATTCAGGTTATCAAAAAAGAAGGCACAATGAAGTTGTTTAGCGGTGTCAGTATGACCTCGCTTAGGGCAGCGTTTATGACATTCGGACAATTGGCATTCTATGACAAATTCAAAATATTATTGATCAACACCGGCTATTTCGATGACAAACCTTTGACACACATGATGGCCAGTGCAAGCGCGGTACGTTACCATATTGGTCTGAATTGATCATTTTTACCTTCTTAGACTTCCTCTCATTTCACCGTTTTTCACGTTATGCGATGCCAGTTATTTGAATGAGAAATAAAGGTGTTTTAAATGCTTACTGTCCTCCTCATTAAGCTAGGTCTTGGCGCCATAAATACATGTTGGCTCATATAAACACGAATTATTTGCCCAACAGTTATCTTTATTACTATCTAGCTTTATAACACGTAAACGCCTGTGGTGTACGGGGACGGAAGGTTCCTCTCATTTAAATGCTTATATATACTCACAAGGGACCATGATCGTAGCAGTCTTCAACCTGAAATCAATTTTTGACAACTAACCTAGCTTCGCATTAGAGAGCTTGACTTCAAGGGTGGGAGATTGAAACCATTCAGCTCCTGACCATCAGTTTGCCTACGAATTGGAGCGCGTGGCTAAGTTGATGACTGACTTGTCGCTTTTCAAATCAAACTTTTCCGACTCGTTAGAACGCATTTCGTGTCATACCTGTCTTGCTCACTCTAGAATTCATATTCCGCACTTCTCTGTTGTTTGCTTTCCAGGCTGGCGTAGCAACTTGCATTACTCAACCGTTTGATGTCATGAAAACTCGCCTAATGAACGCTCCGCCGGGAAAATATTCGGTAAGCTTCACCTTTCGTATATTACGCCTTGTTATAAACACAGCTCGCAGTCAGTTTCTTTTCAAGCCAGTTCTTTCACTATTTTGTCTTTTAACATTTGGAAAGCGGAATATTCAATACACGACCAGTTTTCATTATTTTATTTCCCTTTACTGATCGTGAGTTACTTCGAAATAGACACTTCAATTCATATGATGGTTCAATGTAGAATAACACATTCGGAGGCAAACTTCATGGACCATTGCTCCATGAATCAAAGCCGTTTATCATCGCGTATATTAAATTATTCACCCTTTTCCCGGACCCCCACTTTTGGTTGTTTACACAAGTCTGTACTTGTATAACTTTTGCAAGCTGAAATATGCTTACATTTCAGTTAAAAATTGTATACTGGTCGTCACACCGGAGAAAATATAGATGCATAAACAAACTCAATAGTGCAGTGTAAAAAATAAATGTCTCTAAAGTTTGGTTCATTCGATGAAAGATTGACGTAATTCATTTATAACTCTTTCCTTGTTGGTCAAGATGCGAGCCACATACGGTACAGTGCAGTTTTTATATATGTTTATTCGGGAGGGTAGGTACCGGTAAGGGGAACGAGTGGTCGAGTGGGAGCGACAAGAAGATAAAACAAAATGTAAAGGATGGATGGGGTCGTTTAGAATCTTATTGGCCAAGGTCATACAAGACTTTATATGACCATTAATAAGTTCTGTGATTAATGACTCGGCAGAAATTAAGGATGCACGGCTTATTATCATTAATCCACGACGGACAGTTTTAAAGTCTTGTTTCAATAGACCGGGAAATACTACAGGGGAGCAGTAAAGTAAAATACGGAGAACGTATTGCTTAACAAAACAGAACAAAACTTGTTGGGGTATGTGAAATTGTCTGAGTTATCGGAGCTGAAGGGAGAGGCGCCGAAGTTTTCCCATACAGTTCTGTGTGTCGACCACCGAATTTTATTATCGATAGTAACACCCAGATATTTGGCTGAGGTCACTCTAGACAAAAGGTTACTATTAAGGGCTATAGAGTCTGACGAGAATGTAGGGCGGGAAGAACTAAAAATACACNGGCTATGTTAAGATTAAGGCCAGACTAGTTTGAAAATTGTTCGATTTCTGGACAGAATTTCAGTGAAGGTAGAAAATTCCGAAGAAGAAGAAACGGTCTGACATAAAGCGACATTGTCAACATACTTTTGGATATGAGCAGAGTGTGGAACTGAGAGATCACTAATGAAAGCAGAGAAAAGATACAGAGAGAGGACAGCACCTTGAAGCACCAGAATTATTGACTAGAGGACTTGAGGTAGTCCTGCCCAACTTTGTGCACTGGATTCTGTCGGTGATTTAATCAGAAAGCCATGAAAGCAGCTGTCTCGGGGTGCCAAAAGATTCAAGTTCAAAAAGGAGGGATAACCGGGATGCAGAATCAAAAGCAGACAAATAATCGAGAAAAACGCAACGAAAAGATTTGGCGAAGCTGTTCAAAGTAGACCAGAGTAGACACAGCATCCAAGTGGATCTGTTGGGTTTATACGCGAACTGAAGAGGATCATGGGGAATGATGACAATTGACTGTAAGCGACTCAGGATGGCTTTCTTAATCAAATTTAGAACTACAGACGTCAATGCGATGGGACGAAAACGCTTCGCAAGAACGGTTAAGGATGGGGTCTTTGGAACAGGTATTATGGTCACTGATCGCCAGGAATCGGGGATCATCTGTGCAGAAAAAGACTCGTTGATGAGGGATGTCATCATACTAGTTAGAGGGGCTGCTCCAAACTTGATAAACGCTGGAGAAAGACCGTCAGGGTCCACAGATGACGATGGTTCGAAGGAACGTAGAACCTTAAAAATTTCGTCATTAAAAAAAGGGAACAGGTCAGAATTGGAAACCTCACATGGGAAAGAGAGTATCTGGGTATCTTTAGACTTACATCAACATCACTGTTCACGTTTTTCCTTTTTGTCCGCAGAGAAGACGAATTCCTTGCCATAGAAGCCTTGTGTTTTTCGTTTGCAGGATTTGGGAAGCGAACATCTTGTTTGCACGTCTTATCTCGCCTTAATTAAGTTAGAGTAGTAGTTTACAGCAGATGAATGGTGGGATTTATAAGATCGTTCCTTTTACCTTCGTAATGAGTTCAAAAGAAGAGATGCAATTTTGCCGTTGCAAAAAACACCGTTTCCATGGGACAGCAAAAGTGAAACATCGATTTCAGCGTTTCGGTGACAAAATCGACACAGTTAAGAAGTGATGAACAAGAAGCAAACCATGATTGGGCAACGACAGAGAAGAGAAATGCGTGTTAATGAAAAGTTGCTGAGATGAAACCTTATCTGGCCTTAACAGGAGAACACAATGATCACTGGTAGCGGCTGGGGCCATTCGCTTGAGAGAAAACAAAGTGAGATGGTTTGTGATTACTCTGTCCAGTATAGAGCTGCCTCTGGTAAGAGCATGAGACAAATCGGATAAGCCAAAAGAAAGCAAAGGAAAAATGCTTGCATGGTTGAAGTCACCAACAGCCAAATGAGGATTTTCATCTAATATTGGAACCAAAAACGAGATGTAATGATCAGAGAAAGAAGATATATCTGATCAGGAGCACGAAGGAGGTATATGCAGATTAGTAATAATTGTACTTTTATATCGGGAAAATCCGGGATGACAACAAACGGATAAACACTCAATGAATTTTTCAGAATAGCTGATGTACGTTGCCACACCGCATCCAGTTTTCTTGCTGCTATGGCGTCTATCCTGTCGGTAACAGTCGAAGCAATCTATCTGCACGAGTGCATCCTCAACGTTTTGATTTAACCAGGCTTCTTGTATGCATAGGACACATGTGTTGGAATGTATGCGTGTGTTCATTGAGGAAGTTAAATCCGATATCTTTGCGGAGAGAGAGAGCGACCGTTGGTACTGACCAATGACGGCACGGTTATCTTGGCAGGAGGAGTGCTATTAAGCGCACACTGCCATCCAGCACACTTGCGCTTCGTGATCCAAGCATTATTGCCATATTCTCCAAGCATATTGTTTGTATGGACACAGAATTAACAGATTTCAATCTAAGCGTATCCTGACGGCAGTCAGTATGGGTTCGCAAAATGTTTGACATCGAAATAACCATAAAATCCAGTGGGACGACTAGCACACAAAATGTAGCGCAGCCAATCGAAGGACACGCTTCAGGTAGTCTGTCTGAGAGGTGACTCATAATTTGCCAGGTTGTTTGCCACCCCCTCCCGGGTAAGCGTTACAGGGCTGAAAGTTCTAACAAGTAATCATCCGAATCCTGTGTTTCCACAGGGGAGTTTAGGTCATTGTTCATATCGGACAGACTCCATGCTTGATCGCGGACTTATTTGCGAAAACAACTGGTAGATCAGTCACACAGCGGATCTTTATTTTAAAACGTCATGAATGTTTATTTAGCGGATCGATTCTGTTACTATGCCGTTGGTTTTGTCTTTCCGCTATCGCCACATATGAATTGGTTGCTATCTTTATTACTAAACTTCGTTGAATTAACACGTACCTCGCGTTTGATCTTGAACGCTAACAACGGTTGCCATTCCGCTGATCTCATTGCCATCTTTTTTTCACACTTCAGGGCTTGGTTAGCTGCGGCCTGGATATTGCCGTAACCGGACCGCTGGGCTTCTTCAAAGGACTGGTACCTGCATTTATCCGTCTTGCCCCCCACACGGTACTCACATTCGTCTTTCTGGAGCAACTGAAGGTACACTTCGGCTACGTGCCAGTTACCAAATCCACGCCTTAATGCTCAAGCCTCCTCCGGACACAAGAGCTTCATGTTCCAATCATTTGATTTCCTACCGAATCACTTAGGTCATCTACCTTCAAGTTGCTGCTCCACCTCTTCCGTTGTTGTCGGAAATTCGGTCATTTTCGGTGTATGCCTGAATTTGTTTGATAGTTTTCAACACCTCGGTTCTCCAATTTCATTCAGTCTGTTTGTGATATTGCTTTCCTGTCCGGTTATTTACCGAGTTGCAGCTCGCAGATGAAAAACTCTTATAAAGATATATAAATAGGTTTTCCGCCCTATTCGGTACTTTGCTGTTCCAACAAAACTGCTTATTCTCTTGTTCTCCCAATGTCACTTCCGGATTTGGCGTTCTCCGTGTTCGAAAAAAGTCGACGATTGCGTTTCCCTACATCATTGTCTAAACGAAGACCCGGTTTTTTATGGGGAATTCCAACCCAAACAGTTTCGTTATTTGTAGGCGTTTCGTGTATTTTCTCCCTATCTTGTCTTGAATCCTCACTTTCGTCCATAACCCATCCCCTGTTTTCGTCTGTTGGTTTACCTTCACTGTTCACAGCATCGTGTTGTGTACGGATGTATTCACATAGAGATATTTAGTGGGAATATGATAGAAGCTTACATTTTTTGATTATTTACAGCTTTTCTCTTATTGCATTGTTGGGTTCTTTGGATAAAAAAACCTTTGCTGAGAAATGGGTGCTTGTGCAGTGCATTATTTAGGTGTTGTTAGTCCGAGTCGTGTTTACCCATTTACGTGTTCTCGTGGAACAGCGTGCATAGGGTCGCACGGTCAGGCGTTTGTCCGAACAAATCCGTGAACACCACTTCTCATGGTTAAATGCTGGAACAGGTCACTCACTAGTACGGTGGTTCCACACCTACTTGAAACAAATCACAGGATGTGACCGAAACATTTCGTCCGGTATTGGGTTTGCGGTCGACTATCACAT
>UZAN01039956.1:41118-54432 GCA_900618425.1 Echinostoma caproni
TTCAACGCGAATGACCACCAATATGGTCAATGGATTTCAAGACTTATGTGGAAAGACTGGAGTCATTGGGACTGTACTTCACACAGCCCCGCCGAATTCGAGAGGACTTGACTTTAGTGTATCACACAATACAGAACCCTGATCACCCATGTCGTTCACTGTTCGCCTTATCACCCAACACTCACCTGAGGGGGTTTTCTTTTAAATGTTATTCCAAAAATTTCCACTAGAATGCTGGTGTCATTCAGTTAATATCAGTGTGCATTATTTGGAATTCTCTATCACCTCACTTTGCTCATGCATCCACAGTTGATTCTTTCCATCACAATGTAGATTAAACCACGGCAATTACTAAATTTGGAAACAAATAAAATTTATCACTTCTATCTTTCTATGAACCGTTAATCGATCTATTTGTGCTAAACCGTATAGGAAAAGAAAAGTAGCCACTGTAAATATTTCTCATAAGAAAACTTTAACATTAGCTTTGATACTAACATTTTAAGTGATTTTGCCGTCAGCGCAGATCATGAGTAACCAAGCTGTTACCGGCAAATAAATTCATTTTTATGTTCTCAAGAAGAACTAGTTTTACAGAACCTGAATAGTTATGTATTCACGAACCTGAATGGGTAGATCTTTCAACTAATTGACCCCCTCCCAGGTGAACAACTTAGTGTGTACGCACTTGAAAGAAACTAATTTCACCTCATTCCTCACTCATTCGGGGTGCTCCTGCTTTTGCTTTTCGTTAGTTTCATTCTTTTAATGTTTTTCTCTATGTACTTTAACATTGAAAGAGTTGCTGTTGAGATTATTTTATTTATCCAGTATTTTGATCATGAAATATTTTGTACCTTATGAACACCGCAAATTGTTATTGAATGGGAATACTGATTTCCCCCATGATAACTATTTTTTAAATCCTTTAATTCAGACTGAAGTGCTGTATTATGAACAGTGGAAAAATGGGACGTAACGAGCAGTTTGGAAATCATCGGGATAACGGAATGGTAGAACACGGAGACCGCGTGAGAGATATTATAAATTGGAAATCCGACGGAAGTGATTGTCAGTTTTGGAAGATTCATTTATTCATTGCATCAGGTCCAATACAGTACAGTACACTAATGGGACAGGAAGGATGCAGGGTGGAAAAAATGAGAGGTCAAACCACACAATGTTTATGTCAGCCATTTGTCATAACCAGCTCATTTGAAATTCGCGGGTTATTCACCACCTACTGTACGTATGATAACAAAACACTGTTGCGGTACGCACATAGAAATGTGATATTCACACTTTGGACCTCGCAGCTGCTGAACTTTGTCAAGCTCATTGTGAATATTATCCACTCGTTCAAATTATTCTGCCTATCAGAGCAGGAACCATTCAAAGAAAGCATCACATTTCCTGCCCGACGATTATCAATATAAATCAACTTAGGTGTTTTATACTCATTTCAGATCAGTCAATAATGCGGTATAATTTGCACGGTTGAGGATTGTAGTTAAAACTCGAATTTCGATCTCGCGCTGTACTCTTTTTGTTTTTATCAATAAGCTGGCTGACAGCTGGGAGGATTTTAATCAATGATTTATCATATAAGGCTATCCTGTTTTTTTTCTCTAATTCCAGAATTTTGTATGTTCGATTATCTTGCTGTATTTCGGTCAAGTTGGATAGTTTGTTTTTTACTCTCAGCATTCCAAATGTGGAGAAGTGAGCGATAAAATGAGGAGTGTGTAGAATTGTGTTAAATGTTGATCTTACTGTGTCGGCACAGATGACTGTCTTATGGTATAGAAAGAGGTAGTTTCTTGGATCAAATCGTGCTCCTCACCATCAGCACTGCAAATAAATTACTCTCTCTTTGTGTTTTTAAAATAAAATTAGGTTGTTTGACTACCTAAATGATGATAGTTTTGTGTATGCTTGCCCAATTGCCACAGCTTGATATGGAGATGTGATTAAAAGTAGTTGACCTCAATAAGCCACTCGTTGATAACTAGAAATTCAGTATGGTAATGATCTGTTTCTAAACAAATAAAAGTTACTTGCAAACGTTCATGTTGTTGACAGAAAAACGGCTGTTCCCCGATATTAAAACTATTAAAGCACGATTAGTCATGTGGATGGTGGGTACCACTTTCCTGATTACAGGATTTCTTCAGCCGATAACAACACGATATTTCACCAAGTAAATGTACCTTTAAGCGGATGCCGTTCTTTTGGGAGTTGTTTCGAATAAACTTGTCAATCTCAAAGTAAGGGAGATGAGACCCAAGTTCCTAACAATTACTACATTCAGGATATCATGTTTTCTTTTATCACCATCAACATTCTCCTAGAAATCTAGAGAAACTGTGCTTATTCACCGCAGAATTATGTCCAACTTGAGTAATCAATTAAGTGACCAAGTGACCAAGGAAGTGAAGCTCGTACTCACTCAAATTACGTTCACGAGAATACGGCCAAGAAATGACGTTGCCGCAATGATGCAGCATCTACCATTACCAACCCACTAACCCCGTTTCATTACCGGCTATCTAGTTCAAGCACCTTATGTACTGGAGATAAATATTTACTTACTTGTGATAGGTGCGTAAATATTGTGCACCGTGCGGAACAGATGCAGCGACGGTATGGCACAAGGCCTACTTGACTAATGAATTTGATGACCAAACGTAAAGTGCTTAGATGCTCGAACGTGTCCTAGTCAAAGTAACAAAATAACAGGCAGGCGAACATAATTGGCGTGTTTGTCTTCTCAAACTCAAGTAGATAACGAATTATTGCTTCTGAAAATTGCCATGCTTAGACAACAGCAAGCTGTGTTTCAGAATAGTGTCCAACCCGCCGTGTCGTGCATGCCCTTATGTGTTCCTTGGTTTCTTAAAGCAGAGTTGACTAGAAGTTTTTTCACTAGAGTCTCAAATTAATTGCAGAAAAAAGCTACCATGGAATCTACCACGAATCTTTGAGTTGCTGACGCAAGGGTTCGTCGATTTACCCATAAATGAACCCACATCTGTTAATACCATCTCCGCTTCTGGAACAAAATACGGAAATGCTGATGCCTTTTAGCTTTTAAAAATAGCCATTCCACGTATCTTTTAAAGAAAAGACCTGATATCAAACCTATTTCAGGCTGAAGTGGAATGCACGAATTCCCCTTTTCCAGCCAAATGGAATAAAATCAGTTTGTGGATGGAATTTGAGGCTGTTAGATTTGAGTGACATTCGTTTGGAATGATGGAAATATCCATTGGGACTAATTTAGTCTAGACAAGCGGGGCTTGGCATATTCCAGTGAGACTGATTTGAGTGTCTGTAGAATGTTTAATCCTTTTTGTAACCAAGACGAAAGTGATCACGAATGATTTACTATAACTTTTGAAAAAAATAGAAAAAGATTTTACAGTAACTCTAGTCAGTAGGTTTAACTCATTTATTTCCAGTCTGCATTCATTCTGCAACTCACATTTTTAGGGTAAGAAGTTTTAAATCCGTTGGTTGATGTTCGAGTTGTATTACAGAGATTTGTTACTCTTTATAAGATCTAGAACATCCATTGTTTTGTTACATGAGCATGGCAGAAGATTTATATCGGTTAAATTGGAAATTTCAACTTATACAGAACAAAGGCAACTTGAAGTGAAAGGCTTAGGAGTTCTATACCGTTATTTTTACACGGTTGGGACTCATCATTAAGGTGATTCCATCCATCCAATTTGACCACCACCGCGATGATGAAAAATGACCCGATCAGCTTCCCGAATGTTAAATTGATAATATCCTTGTATTCCATATTCGCACTGCTGATGAGACCCAACCAGGTACAAACATCTGTACAGTGCTTTCTGGTGCAGCCTTGTAACACAACTATTATTGGTACAATAGGGACTGATAATGTGGACTCATTTTCCTTCAAGAAGAATGCCTTTTGAGTAAAACTTACAGGAAGAATCTAAAAGTGGCTCACTTTTACGCATTGATTTATGCGAACAAAAAGCTTGCAATCATCCAGCTTGAAAAACCCATTACCTCAAAACCTTATGTCTTTCATTTAAGCCACCACTTTTACATAAAAAAAGATTTAGAAAGCTCTAGAAACTCAAACTGTAATTAATCAAAATTATGCAGCACTCAGACGTTCACAACATTTGTTCCCCCCCCCCAGACACTTGGTGTTTCGAGCCACATTCATGGGATCGAATATGCTATCTCCCCATACCACACGCAAAATATCTGTACAAATATCCACTTTCGTTTTTCATTCTGTTAGTTGAATGCCAATAACGTAAGATTTCTCGATCTAGACGATAGTTGCTGAAGAATGAGTTGTAAAATAACAAAGACTCATAATAATAATTTATTTATTTACAGATGTTGTGTTCTCATCTTTGCAATGTTCTATTTGCCCTTCTTTAGTAATGATCACTGGAGCCGATCATTTTTGGCACGGAACCCATCAAGTTGACCGTCAAACAACATTTACCCGTTTCCTCTATTACATGTTGCACTCCGACCATTGACAACCACTGTCGAGATAGCCATATTATCCCTATTTCTACTCTATTTAATGAATTCGACGTTGGACGTGAACACTCCAGAAACTGCACAAATGTAAAAAAACAATATTTATTGAAACCCAAACAGAGCCGTCATTATCCAAAACGTGGTGTGAGAAATTTTCTGCTTCTCGGCCCGGACAACCCTCCATATTGGTTGTGTGCAACTGTTCTCGGCTGCTATCGAATTCAACCATCGTCTTGCTGCGATGTGACCAGTTTTCTCTTTCCTGTCTTGATGGGAAAATTCAGTGGACTATGTGATGAAGTGGGCTTACGTTCACATCAAAGCACTTGCAGAAGTCAGGATTTATGCGCCTCTCGAATTAGTTGCCTCTCGGGTTTAATCATATGCGAAAAGCTCTTGGATGTTTTCTCCGCTTTTGACGAAGTAACACTAGAAAACTCTTTTTCATCCAGCCGCATCGTTCAAGGTCGACATTTGAAGGTCAATTTTTTCAGTTCCTTAAGGATCAGGGAGTTTACGTAAGCAGTTTGCAGACACAGAATTTATCAATTTATCTAGGTTAGAAAACTTTCATTATTCGGTTTATTCACTGTGTGCTGAATGAAAAAGGATAAAACATTTGAAATACGTGTAATGACCAGAATAAACACCATGATGAACGGCAGTCATTTATTAAAAGGACAGAATTGCTTTCTGATTTGCATAATAAATTTTTTAATTCCGAGCTGCAACTTTCAAACTATCATAATTGTATAACGACATTCAGGGTCTCGCAAACTCAAGCAGCGGTACAAAGGAACTAAGCGGATTGCCGTTGGAGATGAAGTACGGACCCAATGCNCCAATGCTCTTTACACATGGTTATCGGTATACAGATATGATAGGAGAAAGTGAAAGGTATATACAAAATGGGATTCATGTTGCACGAGTTTGATCAATACTTGTATATTGATGTTCAACTTTCTGAAGATATTGTTGGTTTGCTGACTACTATTTAATCCATAGAATTGTGGTGCAAATGATTATCAGGATCCAATCAAAAACAATTACTTAATTGTTTTGAAGTGCGATTTTCGAGCTGTAGAGTAGTGCATGTGCATTGTGCGTTGAATATTGTTGTATCGGTCCTGTTCGCGATTATCTCATTACCTTTGCTTTCGCTCTGTAACCCACTGATTTCAACTAGATGCCTTTATGTGTGCTGATATTCAATTTGATTTTTTCATTTTGCTCATCCATTCTTTAGTCCTCCTACTCCCTCCTTTTTGTGTTAAAAGTGTTCCTAAATCTGCACATACGATAAACCTAGGAATCACTTTTGTTCACAAATATCCGCTCAAAACATGAGTAACTTAACTGAAGTGTCTCATTAGTCCTTGGAAAACCTATTGTCGCTCAGTACTAAAATTTCTTATCACTTACAGTATTTCTAAATGCTTCCAGGTTTGCGGAACCGCTTTACTTTTTGTAAGGTTTCTTTAATTTTTACTCAAATTTGTTGATGCAACCCACGGGGACCTTGTTGATCTCATTGCTTAAAATCAGTTCGATATGTTTTTTCTCATTGAAAAGCGTCTGTTTTCCGGTGCTTTCACTGATTTTACAATGAAACTATTCCAAATTTATCCGATTTCCATAAAAGTTCATAATGAAAACACCTCCTTCCCTGTTACAATTTTCTATTTGGCACTATATATACAGGTTCCTTTAAGGGCATTACTGAATTTCGTTCATCAAATATGTTTAGGTATTTCTCCACCTTATTTGAAAAATTACAAAGCTTCTCATTAGGTCATTTAATTTAGCTGATAATATAAATTTTTCGTTTTATATTGCATGTTTGCTTTTAATATGATTTCCAAAATATCAAAATAAACGATCGAGTGGATCTGATGGAAACCTACGAATCACTCCGAACTAGAAAAGAAAGTAGTGTGTTGCCCGAATAATTGAAGTTTATTTCCCGGTCCAAAAATATCTGTATTTTGTGTCCAAAATAGTTGCGTTTACAAGTAAAATAAATAAAATATCAGCCAATACTAATGAAAGATGCACAGTTCATTTGGGGAACATAACTGGGGTGTTATTCTTTGCCATTCGCTCACGTGGTCTGATCAAACCAATAGGATTTTGGTAAAAGTCAAAAGGCTTTCATTTCTTACTCTAAACATCTGACAAATTTATTCATACACTCGCGCATTTCACCACACCTGCTCTGCGCGTTCAAGTAAGTTTGGCTGGACAAGCGTGTGATATCTTGGTCACTCAGATATTTAACTATGTTTACCCAAAACTCACCAACACACAAAAGCTTGTGATAAACTCGCTCATAAATACTGTCTTACACCAAACATTTCTTCACTCCGCACTATCTAAATGTATTTCACTCTCCTCTTCTCGCTTCAAGTACAAACACTTTGAAGAACACATAAAGGCATACAGTAATGATTTTGGTTTAGTGCATCTTATGGTGCAAATTGAACTCTTAAATACCTCACAAAAATGAAAGTAGGTAGAAGCACATTAAGTTACTTACATTGTTCGATTTTATGTCACTTGGATCGTATTTTACGGTTTTTTCCTCATAATTTCGAGTTAATTACATAGTCACAATGTATGTAAGCACCTCTTCTTTGTACTTTTTATGGGGTATTTGGCAGTTGAATATGCACTTAAAGCAACTTCTTGATTTAACCTGATTTGGCTGACTCGATGCCAAAAATGTCTGTGATATGCTCAGAAATATGGAAGGGAATTTTCATTGTTTTTACCATTTGCCGCTCATTTTCCATTGCTATTTGTTCAAAGTACAGTAATATTTTTCGAGTAGATTTACGAGAAACGAATATGGTAACACTATGCACTACTGGGGTTGAGAAGACAGTTTTAGCGGCAAATGTTTTAATCCGCGGTAATACTGTTGGCTATTTGTGGAAGTTAATTTGATACTTGAAATGACCTTGGTCTCATTCGGGCTTGTTATTTCACGGGCGAACCTCTTTCCTTCACACAATCATCGATTTGCTTAAGGGTAATACCCTTGTTAGGAACCGTTTACACTTCAGCAGTAATTATGCGAAAGAATTTAAGACAAAATCTAAGCAGAGAAAAATGATAAAATAAATTGTGTAGGATAATTAGCGAAAGAACAGGTAATGGAGGGGATTTTGGCGTGCAAGAAAACAGCTAGGACAAAACACCCAAACGAGAAATACCGTAAAGTTTCGACATATACTCTTTAGCTTACCTTTTACTTTAGGTTTGAGTTATCCTATTTATTCTACTTTTTAACATTCTGTTAGGTTGCTGCCCCCTTATCGTGTAAGACCTCACCACTCAGCGTGCATGAACGGTTTTAGGATTTGAGTAGAGAATGATTACAACGGTAAACCATCAGTTTGAATAGCAGACCGAATATTAAAACGCAATCGTAGTCCACTAGGAGAACGTCATTTTCGTTTGAGGGTAATAAATATACCTAACTTGTTTTGGATTTCAGATCGAACAGGCATGCTATTTTTGTTTACGTATGCTGCAAATTTGCAAGTCGCGAAGCAAACATATGTAGCAGCCTAATTTTCTGATAATGAAATATATTATTAGACGGCACACAAATGCTTGAGTGCCTCAGTACTGCGCTGAATCGAAACAATTTAATTCGAAAATGTGTCCGCAATTGTGAAGAAAAAAATAGACTCACGAAACGTTTTAACCAATTTGCTAGTGCCGCTTCACTGTTTGCATAATCACCCACGCAGTGTGACAACAGCCACTGGGAACAGGAACAAAATATGCCATAGACTGCGGTGGCTAACACGAGCATAACCGAATTCCAATCAGTCAGCTGACGACGAACAACTTGAAAGAAGCATTATTTTCTCTCCCTCTTTCTCTCTGTCTCTCCCTCAGATCGAATAAACAAAGCATCGTTCTGATTTCTACGAATTGCTTTTTTCCTCGTTTCAATGCAGTTTAGAAAGAAAAAATACAAATATTCGTAGCGATCTAATCAGTTTTGTTCACGGTTGGGTTACTTTGTGATTGTGGGTTGGCAGAGAACGATTCTGATCATTCCGAGTGCAACGAGTGCGTTACAAACAGAATGATGCTGATCGTGTATACATATTCTCAACTGTCGCTTTCTAAAATGTCTTGGAATGTTTGCTGAAAATTATAAGACGATTGTTGAGCCTTCAGTTGCGGAATGGGAACTTGAAATTTTAACTGCGTACTTGTCAAAGAGAAGAATGCAGTGCCAAAAAGGTTCATTAGAAAGGATAAATGCCAATTCAATAAGGACCAAATTAACGCTTGCAAGTAAGTGACTATCCGAAATTAAAAAGAAGTTACAGTCTTTTGAGAAAATTTATGAAAATCGTTCATACGAAGTAACCCAAACTAAAATATGACTCCAGTTTGGTGAGATAAGTTGATAATGTTGTAGTTGTAGTTGTTGTTGTAACCAAACACCCATCAATTACTTCTACTGATTAAAAAATGGGTAATCCACTTTTTCGAAAGGTGAAAGCAAAGCACTCGATGGATGGGCTGCTTGAGACCCAGCAAGATGTGGCGAATTGAGAAGGAGTTCATATAAATTGAATATGCTATCAGTGAAAGAAATATAGTGTAACCTAAACCGCCTCATAGTTGTCTCGCTATGGGGACTGTGTGACATTCAGAGGGATTACCGTATTGCAAGAAATGATCTTCACTATACATGTAAAATATAGGTGTGAGATCATTAGATGTTTTTTGCACAGATATTTCATTTGCATCTTCATAATCATACTCATTAAAATTACAACGAGAAAAACTGTGAAAGTGAATGCGAGATGTGGTCCAATGCTGGGCACAAGAAAAAAAGATCGGGTTTCAGCTTAGTGCTATCCTTGTAATATAAAATGGATTAGCCGTTACTGAGCGTTCCAATCTGTGTCAATCTATGGATTTTCTTTCTTAAGTCATTTATTGTTGCCGCAAATGAACCTAAACCATCAGCTACGTAAAGTTCACTTCCGATGAATGTTTGCTTAGTTACTCATACCCTAGTTTATTCATAAGACTGAATTATGGATTGCTCACTGTTGCATGAATCCATTTTGAAGTAAACAAATTCAATAAGACGCAAACCTATGTCAACTTTCATCAGTAAACAAAACTAGAGCAAAAAGGAATGGGTGCATTCAGATGCTGCCCGCACTCTACAGACCATTAATCTTCGTATTTGTGTTGAAGATTTGCAAGTTGTACGCAAGCTTTGAATCAAAAAGGAACCTTTATTAGAATACTGGCAAAAGCATAAAAATGCGGGACATTGAGAGTACAAAAGTGGAAACTAACTACTAATTGCATTAAAAAGTTTAAAACAAGCACTCTCCTCTTCAGTCAGTGACCGGGAAAGATAGGGTACCACAATTTTCTGCAGGCAGAAAATGCGAGACGGATAGGTTTGTATTTGAAACGGGTGAAGGGATGAGATTAACTTGCCTACAGGTCCATGTGCAAATTGTGGGTGTTATCAGATAGAATGTTGTTAGCAAACATCAAGCGTGCATCAGTATGACCGTCACAGACGTTGCTTATCCGAACAGGTAAGGACACTTGAGAAACATGGCTGATAATTGTAAGGCCACGCCTCGGCAGCTTGAAATCAGCCTTCAGAAAATCAGGAAAAAACAGGGAGTAGTAAAAGGGTATGGAGAAAAAAAATGGGACGGAATCTTTTATCACCGACTTATGATAACAAATGTACCGCAATCTTCAAATGTGAAAGAGGAGACCTTTCAACATTCGAGCAACAGTCTGAGTGTGCAAAGCTCAGAGAAGTTCACTTTCAAGGGTGACACTCTAATTACTATATCTCACTGACCCTGCTCATACGCTTTCTCCTAATTTGTACACTGTCGAAAGGAGATGGGGAACGGTTCAAAGCATTTTCCAGGATTACGATAAAGACCAGAGAAAGTAGAAGTAGAGGTAGATACAACAGCACCTCGAAGCATACCCAAACTGTAAGATGTCGTGGTTGGCTGTCTTCCTCATAATTTAACATACTGATGGTATTGGGAAAAATAATTTCAAAGCCATTCAAAAAGAAAAGAGGGACAGCTAGAAAACTAAAGTTTGTTAGGTAAAAGCACTCGCGGAGCAGGGATAAAAGCTCAAGACTAATCAAAAAATGCAAAAGTGCACATACTTGGCTTTGTCGTTTGGAGACTTCTAAGTAATGTCAAATAGGGAATAAACGTCATCCAGTGAGGAGCAACTATGCTTTTATGCAAACTGATGCACGTCGTCGAGGTGGTGAGGTGGTCAACATGATGTCAAACCGACCGTTCAGCAATGTGGTCAATTAATCCCAGGATGCAAAGGCGGTGTAAATGTCTAGCGCAGCTATTCAAGGTGCGCGTGTTGCGTTCCTTGCTGTTAATGAAGTTTTCGACTCACGAGGCACCTTGTAATTCGAATTTCACATACTATGAGCTCTATATTAATGCTTACGGTTTTACACTGAACTGGTTCTGAATACGTTTGCTTAAACTCACTCTTGACGATTAGCACCATGTATTACCACCAAGGGCATTGCGACGGCTTCTCATTGGGTGCGTATTAGCACCACGTGATATGGAATTCATTCAAATCTGTCAACGGAAGTTAATCGCTATCACCTAAACGCAATTCGACTTCTCCGACCAAGTTTTATCAGTGGTGACCCGCAAGCATTAAACAGGTCATCCTAGTGCTTGGCTTTTTTTTTATCTTGCGACCTGCTTGTTTTTCTGATTTCTAGCATCACTGTAAAGGTTGATATGTTTGTACTAATTTTTCTAGTGTGATTGCTACAGTAATATAAATTTTGACCTCTGCAACACGGTGGTGCGAAGAGCAACCAGTGAAGTGACTTGCAACTCATGGTGTACACTGACGAATGGAAATGTGACATCCGCTATGCGGTTGCGTTTTCCCAGAATCGTTAAAAGATATGGCTGACTCTTGGTCTAACTTGGTCTAGCACACGACAACAAGGATGGATCGAAATTCTTCGAGGATCAAAAGGAAGAAGGATTACATCGAATACTTTGAAAAGTATTCATCTGACTTTTAACTACTGAAATTATTCCGATGAGACCAGCTGCGGCTTCATCGGTAGTGAATTTACCAATTCGATTAGATGTACCATTGTGCTGGAGCAGTGAACAGTACATCGAAACACCCAGGTTCTCCACGTGGATGCTCGCAACCTCTTTTCAGGGAGAGGAAAATGAGCGTGCCAGATTGAACATTGCACCACATTATTTGGCTTGAATGAATTTACAGTTTGTTGTACTTGTCATCATCGTTTGTCATTTACTCGTTTCAGAAGGCTAACTAACATTTGTATAGTTGCATCCTAGTTCCATCTGGGCCTCATTTATCTTCATAACATATTTGCTTTATCCATTACCTGCTAATGTGCTCGGTCGATTCTTGAAAGAAAGGCATTCGTTTTTCATATAGCAACATAGCAACATTTGAGAAAGTACACGAAATAGCGAACCAGGTCTTTTTCGATAACTTCCTAATCTGCCTTATACAATGATATAAATAGATAATAAACACATCACAATTGCATAACGTTTGACGCGTTTGTGTGGGTTGGATTGGTAGATATAACTAGTTTATTGTGTTGTGGTTCACAAACAAAAATTTAGTGGTGGGTGAATGGGAATGGGGACGTGTCAAAAGAGCGTTAGAACCGAATCAAGGTTAACCACCACCTATTTAGGGCACGGGGTTAATCAAAAGAGTCAATGGGCCATCGAAAGAGTCAGCTGCAGTCAAGCGACTTAATTCACTCCGTAAACATGGCAGTTGAAGTGCTATAACAAATCGCTTTTGGGAACAAAGCGCTGGGTTAAATAGGCGGTTGACTACTGCCTCAGCTGCTGCTAAATGTTACTGACGAAAAACCTTAAATGGATAGATAAGAAGGCACCCGGTAGATCACCTTAATAGCATCTTCACTCGCAGTATGTCTCGTATTTGCGAGATGTTCCACAATGACACTTGTCACGGGTTTTCTATCCCCAATAGTCAACCAGGCTGGTTTGTGTTCGTTGATCCTGTGGGAAAATTGCCTGATGGTTCTACCTATGTAACTTGCAAATATGAGCAAACAAATGAGTAGGTAATCATAGAAAAGGTATAAATAGGCAATTCATCTTTGAGGTTCACGGAAACCATCGGTTGATTGGTGAACTGGAATTCGTTATGTGGATGACATCTTCATCTTGACACGTGAGAAAACCTCGTTGGAAATGCTATTGAGCAAATTCAATGAGGCGCACACAGCTATTAATTTTACATTAGAAGCGGAAGCAGTAGATACCTTCCATTTTCTTGATGTGAATCTCACGCGACGGAGTGATGGTTTTCTGAACAAAATGTTTATCGCAATCCAAAATGGATTGGGCAATATATTCACTTTGCAAGCATCGTACCACTGTAACGGAAACGAAGCCTTGTCCGTTCCCTCGCAGCCCTTGCACGAACCATTTGCACAGAAGAAAACTAAGCAAAAGAACTGGTGAAATTAAAACACTCATATATAACTTTTATCCGGAACGGTTTATCCTTCGAAACCTATCCGAGACATCCAATATACCTCCAATAAAGTGAATAAGAAAGACTCATATGTGCAAATCTCTTTCAGAAGAGAATATAAACGTGAGCTAATCACCTCATTGAATTTGCTCAATAGCATTTCCAACGAGGTTTTCTCACGTGTCA
>UZAN01039956.1:59979-77963 GCA_900618425.1 Echinostoma caproni
TCACTGGCATTGCAGTCGAATCTCTAAATCAATGGGAAGATGAGCCTTAGTTCCAGTTACACTCACCTTGAGCTTGGGTAGTTTCGGAACGCAGCGTAAATGATTAGGTCTGTCCAAGCGAAATAATATAGTTGCGAGAAGAAACTGGTTGTTTTCTGTTAAACTTAGTGATAGTAATTAAACATGAAAGTTTTAGAAGGAAGGGTTTCATAAAGATGGAAAGGTTTGCAATATACAGCAGTACAGGCTTCGAATGTGTAACACAGTGACGGAAGAGCATCCTCCCCCTGGCTGCTCCAATCCTCCCCCCGCTCAAGCCTCCTCCCCCCGGATAATTTTTTGACATTATTTCTCGGTGACCACCGTGAAATGACCTACCGTGAAAGATCAAAGTAAACGGAGCATAATTTGAAGATAAAATAGTTCTATCAGAAATAATGAACTAACACGAATATAGATATTTAGGACTGGAGCATATGTTGCTGTTAGTGTAATCAATAAAATTTAGGAGGTCATAGATTAATTGTCAAACATTAAGGCCGCAGGCAACCTGATTTTATAGAAGGATATCGTACTTACCGTAGCATATATCAAATGGTGTGATGAATATAACACAAATTATCAAATGCAAAAACTAACCCGCATGTACAATAAGGTTGCTATTTTCTATATTTTGTTCTTAGTTGTGTGAAATCCAAGGGACTATTGGTAAAGGTGAACCAAGTTTAGAGGACAATTGTCAAAATTTTCTCTCTACTACAGTTTATAGTTTTATATTTAGATTACTGATGAGTGTTTGTGGAAATGAAACACAAGTTTACTGGGATCAGAGTGTACACACTTCATTCCAATTTATGTTTTCAGAAAAAGGTAACCTACTGGTCAAAACTAATATATTCAAAGAAACCTCAGTTGCCTCATGTTCGCATTCAAGGAACCTGAGTCCCGGGTATCCTTATTTGCATGCACTGACCAGGGTCGCAACGATAGAATCCTTCTTAGCCACGAGCGAAAATGGTTTTTATGCCTCGGTTTGATCGACCACACACGCACCACACATACATACTTCAAACCATCGCTTTGCATGTAGGAAAATTTATTTGCTTCAATATTATTTCTTTAGATTTTATACGTAAAACAAGCAAGCTACTTTATGAAGCTTCTGAATTTCTGCCTTCCAACGGTTGTCTCGGTGAGATTAAATATTGGTTTTTAACTAGTTTTAGCGATCGAAGTGTAAGAAATAGGACCTCCTCAAACGATATTTTCAGCGCCGTAGGCTTTTAAATGGTTTCCCTAGCGAACGTTTACATTAGTAAACAAACATGTGGATGAATCGGTAAATGTTTGCGTTCAAATTACAGTGACACAAGCAAATTTGGGGAAACTGCGTTTTACAGAATGATGTTATTCATGAACTAAATAATCATAAGTGTAAAGACATCGATAGTATCAATTTTGGAATATGGGATGGGTTAGAAAGATTTTAAGACAGCAAGTGACTCGTTCATAATCAGATGCTTTTGTATTATGAAATATAACCCGTTATGATACTGACCGACAATATTGTCATAAGCTGACAACGAGACTCGGTATGTGGTCAAAGCCGTCAAATGAATGGAATATTCGATTGCAGTCCTGAATCACCTTTTGTTCAAAGTACTCATCTGGGGTTTAGAATTTATTCTTGAAATCATTTCTAGTTTGCTCTTTTAGGTTTCACTGTTAGTTAAATGATTCCATCAGTATGAGTACTACAATTTATTTACCAGAAAGGAACTATGAAAATTTATGGTCTAAAACGGAACATCTCAGTGAAAAACGAAACGGGATGCCTGAGGTTAAATGTGCACTTGACTTGATTTCCAAACGCAAAATCAACGTTTCTCAAAGCATCCCATCAACTAACCGGATGTTTTGCTGAAAACAACAAAGGAGACAGATGACCGCGTTAGACAACGAAAAGGAAATGATAAATGGTCAGACTGCACTGAAAATTTATAAAATTCATAAAATTCATTCCTTTTCCAGAAGCCAAATTGAATTATGCTAATTGTTTCCGCAAAGATGCTCAGAGACGTAGCCTTCTCGATCGGGCTCAAAAATAACTTCCCTTTTGAGACAATAAGATTATTTATAATTGGAGCATCTAAAGCGACTTGATTAAATCTACTGGGTGAAAGGAAATCAATTTTCACTGAAATAAGTTTGAATAGGTTGATGTCATCGTCTTCCGTCCACCATTTGGATCATCAAACCTCCGTTTTTATGTTAGAAGATTTATTAGCCAGACTTCGGTTCCTCAGTGAGTGGGAAATCATAATGAAGTAAGTGATTTTTGGCAAGTGTGAGTTGTTTGCAATACAATGTGATAGAAGAACAGCGTGAGAGCTGAGTATTGCTAAGATCAAATGGAGCCTGTTGAAGTGCTGCCGAACGGGAGGCAATCAGCCATGTTTTGAGAGAAGTATCATAACCTGTGAATACTGATCCACAACCATGATGACTTCTCCACTGCATTCTCGTACTTTTTCAATTTATATACTGTTCCGATCTTCAAATAGGATTTTACAACAGATATATCTAGATAAAATGCTTACGGAGATGGACTGGGTTCAGTCTAATATTACCAAAGTGAAGCAGTCCGAATAGTGCCTGATAATGAAGTGGGTAAATTGATTGCGCTCTGTAAGATGTGACCTTTTATCCTCAAAAAGGTAGATGGATTTACACACCACCAATGAGAACCGGCAGAGCTGTAGAGTTATCGGGATTTCTAATGTATGTTCACTTCAATTAGGGGATATGAGGAAATTTGTCCTAAAAAGAATTAAAGCGTAAGTTAATTGTTAATTTTAGATGAAATTGATGGGAATCTTCAGCTTTACAAGGCAGTAGTCAGGCTGTTAGTGACGAAACGATAAATAATCATAGATGACGAAGCTATTCCCTGATATATCACATGCAGTTCACTATAAATGAACGGCAATAATTGTTCTCAACCAGATTAATGCGCCAGCTGTTAAACTTATGGAGATGAACCCAATAAACGTCAAAACACTACTTTTTATAATTCACCTATTACGTGTCAGCGTCAGACAAACACGAACTGATTCAATTATTTAATTTCCGATGCCTTTTAAAGGCTCACCTAGTCTGTGACTCTGTGCTGATATACTGTATATTATACAATCAAAAAATCTGCCTGTAATTCATGCTGGTTGTAAAACGTTTGAAAAGGTTCCAAATTATATTTATCTATTAGTTAGTTTATGAACTAAAACTAAGCGTGCTGAATTATGTCACTGTTCGGATGATTATATTTAGTTGATGTTACAATTTTGGAAATTCAACATGCAGTCTGATTGCGTACACAATAAGATTTAGTTCATGCTATGATCGCACTAGGTCTCAGTGTTACATAAATAAAATTTATCGTACCACTCAACGAAAGCCTAGTTTGTCACATCTCACTCTTCTGATTGTAGTTAAATGTATCATTTATCAGCTATTCTATACAATTTGGCAAGAGATCACGAACTCACTTACAGGATTTTTTTAATTTTTAGGTGCAATGAAATTATTCAGTTTGCTTTAGAGTTTGACTCTTGATTATAATCTTTTTCTGAATTTAGAACCCTTATACACGAATTTCATCAACTTAAAGAAAGAATTTACTCTATGACAGACTGATTTCGGAGGGTTCTATTCACGCGATTTCTATTCTATCGGTATCCTCGACTGTTAATCCAAATCCATTGACAATGGGCGAAAACGGAAGGGTTCTGATCAGGTCGAACGAGGTGATTTCATGTTATATATGTTTGTCAGTTAATCGATTAGCATACCCACGGTCTCGAAAAACAGACGTTTATTTAGTTTGTTTTTAGATGGCGACCTGACAGCCTCGGTCGAGTTCAACTGACGGGCACAGGTCAAGTCAGGGCCTATACATGAGTGATCGATCATAAATTACTTCCACACCTGTTCTACGAAAGCAAAGAGTTACACCTCCTCTCTGATCGAAATAACACCTTGACCAACCAGCTGTATATTATGTTTGCTAACTCTTTCCAAGATGTGGTCTGAATGCTCTTTCACTAGGAACAAGCTAAACGTAATGAGTTGATCCTTTTCAAATATCCTGAACGGAAACGATGTATTCTCATTAGATGGAACAGAAAAGAAGATATGATTGGCACGGGAAGAAACGAAAGCACAAAATATGAATGATTTCCAACCTCATCATAGTTTTATTAAAATTAATAAATAGATAATCTCAGCTTATATAATAATTAGGCTTGTAACTGCCAAACAAAATTTAGCAATCAAGAGTACAACCTAATAAATGTCAAACTAAGATATACAGAACAGGGGAGTTTACCAAATGATGATTCAGGTTGATTATACAGCTTTCTAACTGCGAATGCAGTTGCAATTAATGCGAGTGCTCTCTAAAATTTGGAAAAAAGTGATTGACAAACACTACTTTTGTTCGGGTGGTGAGTGGAAAAATCAACATAACATGCATTTTAGAAACAGAAATGGAAAAGCAAACTTTTGCAAGAAGAAGCTGGTTGGTTTTAATTTGATGTCCCTTCTAATTTAGATTACATGTGGCGAGTTGTTGTCTATAAATCTCGATTAAGAGAGGCTGCAAATGGAACTGGAGGAGCGAAACATGATTTTACGGGTAACCAATAAGCAACCAAGAAGGAATTATGTACGAGGAACTTGAATGTTTTTCTTAAGTAAGCTGAATTTCATATCTAACAGCGGTTGAGATTGAAAATAATGTGGAACGATTGTTGCTCGGGGTACGCATATTGTTTTTCGCAGACGTTTCGTAGCCAGGTTAGGCAACATCGTTGCGCGCAAAGATGTTATTGTTATTACTGTTGTTGCGTTGGCATCATGCTTGTCTACAAGCCGCTGATATATATATGTATATATCTAAGGGGAAGGGGAATTGAGGTCTACATCTTGGAACGTCGGAGGAACTCTTTATTATGCTGGTGTTCCTCAACCTCACATTCCGATCCAGTTCCAGAAGCAGAAGGCTAAAATAAGGGTAAACGGAAACATTCATAAGATTCCACAAAACCCGTAATCGAGAATCACACTTGTATTGGTGAAAGAGATGACTACAGCAGAACAACTGGCTCATCTAAGTTAAACTATTTCATTGCTCTTGCAATTGAGAGCGGGATTGAAACAAGCATATATGGTGGTCCAGTTCCCTTTGGCTCTCGATAAATGCGCCTTTCAATACCGGATCACTAAACGTTTTGCTGAGCTTAATTAAATTAAACAGCTATGAGAGCTAAGAAGAGAAAACAGAACCAACGAGTCGCAGAACACATCTCGAAGTGACCAATAGGCTGAATTTTGTGCAGATTCAAGCAAAAAGCCTGGAGTTTCGTTTACAAAATCTCTGCAATAATAAGCATCAGACCGACTTGGAAAAATCTTTCTAGGACATCTCATGTATTGAAAATCTCCCAATTTCAACCAAGAATTTTGATTGCAGCCACGCTTTATTTCAGAAACAGCGACTACAGAAATTATAGTTACTTGGCGTTAGTAGATTAGTAATTGGTATACATGTTTAATCTTCAGATATGAATACACCCACGTTCACTGCTGCATTTTCAGATATCTTACTGGAATCACCAGATTATACAGCGACAACTGGGGAGAGTAGTTAAATGCCTGTGAGTAGCTACACCCGTTTTCTATCTCATGCAATTCTTGTATCTAGAATGAGTGTGTACCTCGTAACAGCTATTGCACTACACGAAGAATCGGATGCAATGTCGAATGGTAATGTGTGCACTATAATCTAGGAGAGCTACAACCTGATTGCATTTAATTTCGTTCATATGAATGTATTATAAGTTGAAAGACAGTTGAATACCACGAGTTCTATTTGCGCAGTTTGTAAACCAGCATGTCATTTACCCTATTGTCTCTATCACTCAGCTCAGAGTTCATCCCTTTGCCATGAATCTACATTAACCAGTTTATATTAGCCGGAGAACAAACGGATTGAAACTAAGCTGGCAGTATGCAGTTTACTGATTGCCGCAGTTTAAAATTTTGAAGTTTGTTTTGCTTTTGACGTATCGGTAAATTTACACCGAAATAATCCTGAGGAAATGAAGATTCTAAACTTTTGATTTGACTGCATACAATTTCATATTATCAACTATTGATCCAAAATTATTTGATCTTTTTCAAGCGGTTTTCAAGGGAAGATCTTTGAAACTAAACAAGGAGCACATACACTTTATCTGTTTTAACTCGTTTATGCTCGATTCCTAAATCAATAAAATACTTTCAAATTTTGATGACAACGGGAACTCTAAAATTGTATCATTCATGCATTTTACACCGTTTTATCTGAAGTGAGCTATTGGGTTACAGTCATGAATTATAGGTAACAGCCACTAAAATGATGAAAAAAGTGACTTATGCGTTTTTACTTGTCCAAGTTATGTTGGATAAACAGAACTTTTCTTTCACATAACGAAGAAAATTGTCCGGGGTTCTAGTAGTTGATACGTATAATTCTTTGATTTGAGAGAACTCGTGCAATTTCTTATAACCTAATCCGCTCAATTAACTGCATACAACTGTCAAATCAATGTGAATAACCCATTAAAATGAAACATTTTTGAAACAAACGTTTCTCTTAGGTTTGTACGTTTTTATCTATTTTTTCTATTCACTGGTATTTTTTCATCCCAACATGTGAACTCAAACGTTCCGAAGCACGGTGTTTGATTCCATTATCCATTTTACTCCAACTGGTTAAATACGTACTCGGATTTTGGTAAGAAGGAAATTTTCATCTTTCTTCGTCAATGTCAAGGTATTTGTTCATGGTTTCTCTCAACTTCTGGGATGTTTTCATTTGCAACGCAAATTAAAGCTGAAATTTGTCATTTAGTCAATGAATGTTTGTTTAAATGATAATTCAAATCGAACTCAACAAGGCTGTTGAAAATGTAACCCCATTATTTAATGGTCGTTTTTATGTTGCTTTTTTACAAAACCATGGATAGAATAGAGGTCACCGTTAAACCGGTAAACAATTCTTATACTAACCTGAAATAACGAGAACTGCCGAGTTGATTCGATTGCATCACGGCTCCAAATTGTGAAAAAAGTTGGAAAAATTGTATTTTGCTTCGGAATAGCACAAGTCTGTGGCAAAGCCGATTAATATGTTGATGCGAAAGTTTAAGTGCTTTAATGACGTAGATGCAGTGATTCGACAAAATCGTCTTTTTTATATCTGCATGAGGGTGCTAATTTGAACGTATTCCGTGGTTAACCTACCGTATGTATTTTGTTAAACTTTAAAGACCTTCATTGTTATAACATAAAAGAATATTTCCTAGTCGAACATGTTGATGCTTTCTCAAAAATACAAAGCGGATAAACCGAAATTGTTAGAATAAATTGTTATCCAACAACATAAAGCAAAGAAATCGAGGTTAAGGTTTAGTTTTTGTATTTTTAAATCTCTTCAAATCATTTTCTGGAATGAATAAAAGTTGCATTCTTCGTTTCTTTTTTTCTTTGGTGCGTCACACTTTCCGAAAAGAGTCAGTCGGAACCACAGAGTTAGAAGTATTCAACAGGTTCCGGCTTTGCACACTCTTCCGCACACAGTCGAACCCGATTCATGCATTCCTGTATATCATCTTCTTTTTGTGCACAAACAACGCCGTACATGGCGCATATAACTGTGCAATTTTGACGCAACAGCTTGGACAAGGTCCCAGCTTCGACGGAATCCGGCGCTTCATTCAGTAGCAACAGAAATACCACGATTGCCCACAACAGTGGGGACATTCGATAATGCAACAGGGTACTGCGGATCATCACTTCAGTAGCAGTGACAACGTTTGGATTTCTGTAATAGAAAGAGTAGTGCTCAACTCAAAAAATAGGGAAAATTTGCATTTAAATGCGATGGAAATGTTTGTTATGACCAACAAAGAACATCTGCAGTTCAATTATTCACGTTGAGCGTACATGGTCCTATGCATCTGTGATAGACATATGACTAAAGTGCTCCAAAAAAGAAACTTGTCTTCCAATTGAGATAATCTGATAAAATGCTGATGGATGGCTAAAGTTGCCCAGCACTTGAAAAACACAGTACATGCTCAGTCTACTTCGGTCAAATTCAAGTGAATTGGTTTAGCGGTTTCCTGTTTAAATATTCGAGGATGAAACTAAGTCTGTTCAATAGAATTTAAAAGTTTGATGCTTCAAAGTGTACAAGGAAATTTTTAAACCTCGACTCAATGAGACATCTATATCTTTAACGGTGCGTGTGTGCCTTATTTCACTTGGCACGTGATGGAACCTTTGTTCTTCAGTTAAGTGGCTCGACAACCAAATCAGTGTAAATGCTGACCAAAATAGCTATTCTATTCCATGAACATACATTTTTATTTTCAGATGTAATACTATTACTCATGTTTAAATACTGCCTATTTTATGGGTAAAACCTTCTCTTTTGAGTACCCATCTCTAACATGCGATGCACTTTTTGTTCAAAGGCATTTAAAAGATGATCATTATGGCTCAAACTCTGCGATGCTGTTCAAGAATACGAAGTTTAGACGTTTGAAGCGAGTTAAGAGGCTTCAAACGAATTGAAGATATTTTCAATGTTTAAAATTTTGTCAGTTTTATTGAAGGATGTGGAGCATGTTATGCCAATGAATGGTGAGCGTACTGCTATTCTATGACTTGAATATCATAGTTGAGTAAATTAAGCGAGCTAAATTTACAATTATTGAGGTTTTAGATTTCAGTATTCCACATTGTACATAGCGATGGTTCTTTTACCCTTACCTCTTTTATGTTTTATCTGTTTTATTGAACTTTGCTTTACTTTGTTGCCACGCTAAAGACCAATATAAACATAGTATTTTCTGCAGTATGCATCATGTTGAGATGCAGCGAAATCATACTGAACATAAATCGTGCACCATTGAAATATTGTCTTTTATTTTGAAATTAATCTTGGTAAAGGTTTGCTTCGGTTATTAATAAGTTTAAATAATAAATTTTGCAACAAATCACTTTGCACGGTAAGCAACTAACTAATAAAAGATAGAAGTGAATATAGGGTGGACGTTTTATCGAAATTATGCTGGAAAGAATTTTCGGAAATACCTCCTAATAAAACTTTCCCATGAAGGTTTGTACTTCGGTATTTAAGCAGCACATACATTCAGATATACAAAGAATATACCATTTTATATGCAATTGCATACTTAAAAACGGGATATCATAACTTGAACTGAAAAGGTTTGTGCTGCTTAGCTGATATATTTATTTATGATTTGACTTCGAAAACCGCCAGCAATTGCATGAAATTTTAGCGTTCGAAAGACAAAAATAATGTTTTTGTTAGGTAGAGTCATTTCAGAGAACATACAAACACGTATGAGTAAGACTAAAAAGTCGATGGAATTCCAAATGTTTGTCTGTTTCGAAATGTGGACCTTTTCTAATATCTGTTTAAATGTGATAAGGCTGTTTGATGCACATTAGTGTAAAAGACTTTTATCTCAGGACCCTGTTTTATTTGGTCCAACCTATTTATTTCTCGTGCAGACAGGAACTAGCAGGCGAATCTCTTGTGCAACCAAAGGCACATCAAGATGGCATCTGATGATGCAGGAGAACATAATACTCACAGCACACCATGTTTTTGATGACATGCACATATGAAAGGCTTGTGTAAGGTACTGAGCTGCAAATTCTCTTACTGGAACTGTTCTGTGATCCACGTTGTCTTTCTCAGTACATACCTTGCCCTTACACTAGAATAATAGGAGTATGTCGTAACGTTGTTTGATTTGGGTCCAGAAACGAAGTGTTTTATCACTACGATTCATTTCACGAACCAGTAGCAACTGGTTTTTCAAAAATAAACTTTTTATTCACTTCTCTCACACGTGATTTGAGCCCAAAATCGCGTTTTAATTAGATTACAGGACATCGCCTGAACGTTAAGTAAAATGTCCCACTTTTATACAATACCAATATACTACGGGTTTGTCGCTGTGGTTAACTAAAAATAGCGGATACACGAGTTCGCCTTTCGAAAACGGAACACCTAATTGAGCTGTCTCCTTCGGTTTGCGCTCACAAGTAAATACCACACCACAGTCATTCAATATAGAATAACTGAAATTTTGTGTGCGCTTGTGATGCATACAACATGATTTACACCTGTTAAATGGTTTTTGTGTTGCTATATGAAACTGTCATTTGCACTGTGTTATATTTAAAGTTGCTTCCCGGGGTAGGAGTTGACTAAATTCATTTTCTTCTGTTCGACAGGCCTAACAATTTGTTGCAGAAGTTTCAATACTAGCCGATATGACGTCTCCACAAGCACGCACATCAAACCGGCCAAGAAAAACTGAGAACTGTGTTTTGTTATTAGCAGCATATTTAAAGGAAAAGCTCCGAATTATTATTTTAAACTTAATGTCAATACAGAACACAAGAATATGGACTCATGTCCCCTAAGCCATTTTATTATTTATTTTTATAAAAACGGGAGTAAAAGAGCCAACTTCAGGAAAAGTGAAATGTTTATTTACTACTAGTTAAGCTTCGTATTTTACTACCTCCTCCAACCAATTTATTAGGATTGTTCTTGGTTAAACGATGTGAAATAGGTTGCTGAATTTTATGTTGAAACGTTTGAAGTACCGCGTAACTCTGGCGGAACATCAGTGCAGTATCTAACATTAACTACTACGTTTATTTGTATTACATTTTACAGACATTATAGAATAGATTATACGCCATAGTCTATTCACTGCTTAATGCTACCAGCTTGTCCTTGTCAGAAGTATCAAACTCAAAATAAATAGCGAAAACCCTTTAGTATATTTTAGCATACATTGATACCTCAAGATAATGACAAAAATCCCAGCATCTATTTTTTGTTATTATAATAGCAATTTAAAATTGTATTTCCCTTTCAATATACAATTTCTATTTCCATTCGAATTCCACTTTGTGACCCCAGGATAATACATGTATTTGAACAAACACAGATGCAATGAATAAGGCATGCCACAATTTATTTGTTGTCAAGCAAATACAAATTGAAATGTGGACTCACATAAAACAAAATAAGGAGTAGCTTACAATAAGTACTTTGTGTTTTGCTCTTATCATTTCATGTCGAGTAAGATTGGAACGACAATTTATCGAGCTCTTGAATTCGTGTAAGCTGTTTCTCCTGGTTTAGATAGCAAACCACTGTTTGTCACTGAACCAAATTGTTGATCAGAAATGTATGAATGACTCGGAGCTAAGAACTAGCGAAATAACTGTGCATATTTATGAGGACGCTCTGTGTAGCCCGCAAATCTTGTTATGATTGATTATCCGACTGATGTTGCAATTTAGTGTCCCCCTGACTGAAAAGAGCGATTCCTTATGTTTGCTGTGAATGATTTACTCGAATATGGTGCCCTGATGTTTCAACCGATGATCGATGGCGATCGTAAATTCCGGAGTAAATGATCCTTGTGATATAGTTTTTGCTTAGACAGTATGGAGAATTATCTGCGATTTTTCCTGTAGCTCAGCTGAGTTTAATTGAATAACTAAACAAATTATATGTTTAATTAAACAAAATCCGATAGAAAGCTATTAAGCTTCAAAAATATAATACATATTATTGGAAATTCATGCAACGCTATAGTGTTGCAATGGCAATAATTGTGTAACAAATTGCGATGCTAAATCTCAATTTATTCGGACTGGAAAATCGTTTTCCAAGAAACCTATTGTTTAGTTGAATGTTTCATTATTAGGCCAATTCAAATGTCCAAAATATGAAACCAAGTTAGTGTTTAGAAAACAAAGGATATCACTTCGTCAGTTTAAAATATGAGAAATACGGTACTGATCTATGGGTTTGTGTTTGGATTTACCCGTAGTTCATCGTGTGTTACTTTGAAATTCTGTATTTTAAGTTATATCTTGAACAGAATCACCGCATAGCTTGGGTATGTTTGTCGTATTTGTATAATTAATAATCACTGGATGAAAACGCTGTTCCGATTAGGATGTGAACTGTGTAGATTTTCACTGGTGCACTGCGAAGAGGAATATCATCCTGAAATAGTTTTCTATCATGATGTCTAAGTTAGTGGTAATAAATAAAACAATTAGTATTGATTGAAAATCGGTGATGAATTACAATTGACTAATAGACTTATGTTAGGAAAAAAGCGTAACATTGCAACTTACGGAATGCTTGCCGATATGATGTAGCCTACTGTGGCTATTAAATAGCCAAATGATATGAACCATAGACCAATCAAGTGACAGAGCGTGGGCGTAACGGTTATTATTGCAACCAGACAAATCCGGGCCAATGGATGAGAGTAACAAATATTCTGCAAAGTTAGATAACACCAAATTTGCCCTTATTCTGCCTTCTTTTAACGTCAATTGAATTAAAATAAAACTACCATGAGCAGTAAAATGGAATGGGAGTAAAATGGAATAACAATGACGCGTTCAACTGATAGCAATACGTTTTGCTTATGATTGAGGTTTTTGCCCCATATTTGATCATATTTATTTGTTTTTCTTTCAGTCATAAAGAAACTTTTGAGACAAAAACTAACTGTTAGGCAAACCATCGCAATGTTTATCAGATGGGTGTTTGCGTTCCATCCGATGGCAGTTATTGTCTACTACAGTTATAACAATCATAAAATTATAATTCATTAACAAAACAGTGACAGGCAGTCCAAGTGGTAGACAATGGTGAAGACTTATAATATAGGCCCACTCTTTACATAATTGACAAATTAAAAATAAATAATTACCTCTTGGAACCTTGATTGTACCCTTTTTTTAGGTTCCTCTAGACACATCGTCAAGTATGTGTATGTATACTGGTATTCGCTGATAGTTTCCAAAGGACAAACTATTTTCCGGTCAGTGTGCACAAAGGACATCACTTGGAATATATTGAATATGGGAGGGACTGGAACATGATATCCAGATTTTCCTAGCGGTTACTTTGATATCTCACTCACCACCGTCTTGTGGTTAATGTCAGAATTTGAAATCCTCAACAATAGATATTAGATTAGTTAGGCTGATCAACTTTTTTATCTTTAAAAGCGCCACTGGGTTCAAATTAGTCTTTCATTTATTGTTTCATGATTTTTTTATTTGAAAATTTTCTCAAAATGATTAATTGTACTGTCTTTTACATTTTTCAAGCTTCAAATGTTTATTTATATCAGAATAGCATCAGAAATATGCAAAAAACTTGGGATTTGTTCAGTCATAAGAAAAAGTACACACCACCAAACAATAAAGATAAATATTTTAACCGGGTGGATGACGTTTCAGTAAAGGTTTAACAATTCGCACCAAAATGCGAGTGCACCATAATCCCAGAACTTTTGATGCACACATAAAGACGGCTACTAATATATGAGTGGAAAACCATCATTGCGTTTTACAGTACAAAACGGTCGAAAGTTGCCCAAGTCGTTGAAGTCAGTCACAACCATATACCTCAATCAAGGATGGAAAGCGGTACTTGTTTATTTATTTCAATTTTATTTTTCATTTTGTTAATCCACAAAACTGATTATAATGTTAGCATAGACGAATGCTGTGTCCGTGCGAGTGTTCGTATAAATCCGATACCACTGACTTTTTTCACAATTAGAGCATAAAACTCCAGTCGAACTTAAATACTTTATTTATTTACTGCAAAGAGCGTTAATATTTGTTCAAAGAAATAAGGAAGAATTTAGCACGTTGGCATTAATTTATCGTGATATTTTGGAGTAAATCATTTTTCTATAGCAAATGAGTTGAAAGTTGAAGCTGAAAGACGTAGATGTATTTATTATATTGTACTACGATTAAGCTCGTGGTAAATTTTATTGATTTCGCACTAATTTATAAATGTCTTATTAGTAACACAATACAACACTAGCAAAGTAAATACTTTTGGAGGCGATCACCTGGGTTGAATGATTTTTGGAGATGACTTTAAAAGAGCAAACCTCAGAGGCATTAGGAATCTAAATAATTCTGTTTTTCCATATAGCACCAGCAATCGAGTATCGAACGATAAAAACTGAAAAACCTTGTTCAAGATCTTTTCATTGGATGATAGACGTGACAATGTGCGGGATGCGTTATTTGTTTTGTCTGAGTCTTTGAAATAAAACGTAACTATACGCATACCAACCTGTTTACGTACCTCATTATTACCTACAAGGAAAGGCATGTTTACAGTTTACTTTCAGGCCGACCTATTTTGAGCATCGTGACGTCAAATCTATCCTGGCTCACTTCCATGTATACAGCGCTTCTTTTATGGGTGCGGGTCAGTTGTCAGCATCAAGCAGTTCGAGTTTTTCTAACCCCTTCACCTCATAAAATTTGTAGAGCGATTCCACTTAATACGCATTGAAGTCATTGCTTGAATATCATATAAAAATAGACACAAAAATACAGCAGCCGATCAGCATATAATAAAACTCGGTTCTGCGTATTTGAACTAAATCAGCGGTCGATGAATCTAACATTTTTGGGTTGATGAAGTATATCTGCATTCTTGTTCATATAGTTGTTAATCTCAGAAATGCTATTACGGATGATGTGTGAACTGCAAACGTTTCCATTTCAAACCTTTTCTTGATGGCTCGTAAAAATCCGGGAACCTATCCGGAGGAAAGTCTGCGGGAACATTTTGAATTTGTCGATTTAATTTAAGACATGGACGTTTAAGACCTGACAATGAGCAGACCGGACACAGAATCATTTTTTAATGTGCCGCTCTCTGAGACATTTTCATACCGCTGACAGTAAACCAATGAGCGAAACATACAGACAAGGATCCTGCCAACAACATCAACTCCTACTATACTGCCGTTTCGTTACTATATGTTTCTTGATTTCGATTAAAGTTTTTTTTTAAATATATTACTGGATCATCAATCAGTCAGCTCTACAACCGGAAAAAAAGAGATCAGAGTACTTTTCGTTTTCCCAACGTGAACCTCTACACGGAACCGAAAAAAAAATTGTCATTTGGGTTTTTGGAATCCAGCTTAGAACAGTCGACGCATCCATTTTCAAAGTATAGTTGAAATCAAGTATAAAACTAACATAGTACAATGTCTGGCTTTTATAGCTGAAGAGATCTGCTCCATGGATTTAGTAGAGAAAAAATAGGAAACGTCAACCCAACACCCTAGAATAAAAGATTTTCAGAGCGATTACTCTAGAAGAACATCATAGAAACACCAACATTATTAAATGCAATCAAAGTACAAAGAAAAAGCCATTCCTGCAGCTCCCACGCAAAGGAGATTTGAAGATGGATCTATTAATTATATATTTCACACTTGTCTGACGTCAGACAGTTTGCCAAACAAACCATGGTACACTAGTCTTTATAAAAATGAGGAGGCACTTGAGTAAGGCAATTACACAAATTATCCTATCTCTATCCTACTACGTTTACATTCATCCAAAGCTCTGCACAAGCCTCGGGGAGAAACTCTCTATCCTTGCCGCTTACATGATTATGGATTTCGTCACTTACAAGTGTTTGACGATTCACGTAGGGCGAGAAATGAGACAGTTTTCAGAGATGATAAACCAGTCTGGCTATACGTGGGATGCAAGAAAACAAAAATCAGTGCAAGTGTGGCCCACCTCGCCGATACCGAGCATCCGATAGACAACAATGCAATAAATTCATCAACAAAGTGCCTTAAAACAAGGTAGAGTAAGTTTGGCATTGGCAGAAGCAGTTAAATTCGAAATCCTAAATCCATCACTACGCAAACAGAAGAAGATGGGTGCCGGACTTCTGTTGCCTTGGCCCGGCCTCAACCCGCGGGATGAATCGAACCATGATCTTGGTCCCACTTTGATGACCCAAAATGACATGATACGTCGCGCACGAATAAAGGTCATCGGAAGTTTCCAGAACTGACCTAGGTGCTTGTAACGTGCTTGACAATGCTGTTTCTTCCCACTTACCTTAATGAGCCAATTACGTTCGTTTCTATCTTATGTATCACTGCACACTTAACCTTTTGTGCTCGAAGATGTCGTTCGCTTCAGTGAACCATCCACTGCCAAATATGTCTGACTGGTTTGTACTGACATTATTACTGTCTTATACAGTGACCGAATGACAAAGTATTTTACTTAAAACTTCATGGATAAATAAATCTCAACTCAACCATGTGGATTAACGACATTGCAATAGAGATGGGTTTGTTTTCATACCTGACCAACACCAGTGGGATAGACCCGAACCAGGAAAATTAAATGGCATTGATTTAGACAGGGCTGACATCCGAATGGTTTAAGGGACAGGCAGAAGGGAGGTACAAATTAGTAAGATTCTAAGTAGGTAAATATTCGAATACGCGATATCTAGTCACATGTCACCTGATGAAAGTCAGCCGTCATTATTTACACTACGGATATGAAGTCTCGTTACGACTCCCTCCTTTTAAACGTTAAATAGACGCATAAATACAACCCCCTAAATTAATACATAGCTGGTTTATTGCAACTGGATTTCATATATTTCGTGGCACGAGTTACTAACTGCCCAAACGGGAGTGCTTATAACCACTGCGATTGTGACGCCGCTTCTGTGATCCACACGTGAGTAAAAAATTCAGAGGAACGTCCCATTAAGTCGTGTTGCATGCCTCTAGACCTCAGTAAACTGAGCTATTTGGGCTAATCGTGACAGCGGTTGTGGTTATCATGCGCATCGGAATAACTTTTTACCACTTTGTAAATGCTCTAGCATTGGTTAGGCCGGCAAAATCAATGTAGATCATTCCCCAGTGGTCTGCTAAGCTTGCATTAAATAGTGGTTAGGCAACCATTGAAAAATTGCATGAGGTTTCAGCTACGTGCTAGACTTACTAAACAAAAAAGGACCAGTATGCGTCACTTAGGATGATTTCATTCGTGTAATTTCTGAGCTGATGTTGTTTCAACATAGATGCGCTTTCTAAACATTAGATGCCCCGGTTCAACAGATCGGTTTACTTTTCCGCTTAATTATTCATAGGGAGCAATGACTGAACGTTCATATACCAACCTGTTTTACAATAAAACGACAAGTCAAACAACCATCTGTCCCGCGAAAAATCATGCCAGATTACTGTAGCACAGGATAGTAGGATAGTAGGCTAAGAACTGAATCTTCAAAAAGATGATTAAAAATTCAAATCACAGTGATTGATGCAACCATAATATTCTCGTCAAAAAGGGTACTGCTATGATCACTTGTTAGTTTGTGCAGTTTACCGCCTTGGCTCAAACTTGTTCTGTTCATAAACCAACAATCAATTTCATAAACTAAGAACGATGTGACCCTGCCCTCTAACCAATTTGCAGAAGACTTCCGGATTCCTCTCTTTGTATCCAAAGAGAAAAGTAGTTGCTTTTCATCAAGAAGCAGAGTAAATGTTTCTCCATTTTACATTTATTGGAACTATTTGAATGCAAAATCAATGTCCACTTTTCCGTTTTAATTTGAACATGGTTCTCGTTTTGCCGTTAACTGCGACCGAAAGTCTTGGTTTACAGCTTTTTGACTGCCTTCATGGAATACATGTAACGAAACGGGTTCGAGACCGTTACATTCATTCATTTATTGAAGTCGTGTTGATTGATAAGTTAGTTGAAAGTTAGAACTCTTCTGATAGAAACAATTGCTTTCTGGCAACCTAAAAACCGGGATCATTCGGTATCTACTGTCATCATTCGGCTTATTGGAGCTCGTAATTAGAGTTCAAGGTACGATTGTACTTTGTTTGTTGGTGGACGTTTTCATTTGTTCTTCGGCGGCAGATTTTATTTCACCAGCTCTTCTATTAGTACCGTCACTGCTCGAAACC
>UZAN01039956.1:78838-100028 GCA_900618425.1 Echinostoma caproni
GTCTTCTGGACGGAGCTACAACAGTGATTTTAGTGACTGGCTGGGCCTCCGAAAGCGTCAGTATGGTCCGAGGTGGGTGTGTGGGGTCGCGGCTGATTATCCTCCCCCCCTGCACCTCGCTGAATGAATTAAATCATACGACCAAGCGTTTCAAATGGTTTTCGCTTATAAAGCCGTACTCATTGCCTTCTTGGGGCAAAGGTGGTACCCCACCAAATCGAGAGGACGAAAAGCCAATATCCAGAGCCTTAACCGGTTCGGTGGTCCACTGGCAGTTCAACTTAGGGGAGCTGGCTAAAATCCCTGATTGCAAACCAATCAAGGAGTATGAACCACACTCACCCATAGCTTCCTGATTTTGGTAATGGTCACCCGCTCGATGGCACGTCAAGGTGTGCCAGGTACCTTGGACGTTTGACACCGTCCAAAAAGCCTATGATCCGAAGAAATGACCACTGGCCCCCAATGGGTTGCGGTTTTCACACCGTCCCGCTGACTTGCGGGTCATGCTTGGGCTAGCCGAAGGCTCCGATTGTGAACTCTTAAAGAAAATTCACTTTCTTTAACCCTGGGCGACCAGGTAGTGTCATGATCTCTTGCAAATCATAAGCTTTTTTCTTTTAATAAAGATCATTACACCGTGATTTGTTTGGCACGGCCTGAACTCAGGTGAGTTTGAAATAATAATAAATTGCTGAAGTCCTGTTTTCTTCGTTAGCTTACTATTTTTTTAATTAATTAAGTGATGGTACTCCTCTGATGTAGCGCAGAATCTGTTTCTGTTTAGAGTTTAGATAATTTTCGCGTGCCAATTTCACTGTCAATGTGAAAATGGAGGCCATTGACAAAAATACCGGTTTTAAACTGATAACTGGTTAGACGCTTGAAGCGATTACATTCTCAAGTTACAAGGCCCTCGAACAGACAATATTTCCATTACCAGTGTTAGAACCTTACAGACACCGGTAGCATTTGATATGCAGCAATGGTCGTTCAAAAATAAGATCAATTGAACAAAAGAGGTAACACAAATTAAATGGAATCGATATTGGCCACCGGCTTTTGCTTGCTATCAGTATAAGCACATTAAATAAATTGGAATTTTATAGGAAGAATACCACATGGACTAGTTGTAATTGTTTTCACATCAAGGCTTGTTTTATTGCACAGGCCATTGACTGGTATTGACCGTTGATCGACGGAGCGATGCAAGTTTTTCTAAGATATCTATCACTAGCTATATAAGAAACATTTTGAGAAAAAGCAATTTGCTACAGTAGTACGTAGGAAGCGTTTGTTTCCTTTGGCATTAGATTCAAGTGCTCATCTGAGATACTCATCCTAAATGTTTCTCCTTTCAGCAATTGTACATTATGGTTAGTAGTTACTACATCAGGTTGTGGCAACCCATTAGCCCCTTTTCGTGGTTTACTCGTAATTTTCGGGTGCCCAATATCAATCATAGAAAATTTGATGCTATACTTCACTTGATCAAGGCCCGCGCATGTTGAATAATACGTTGACAGCACAATACACACTAATGGTTGACTTCGATGGGGTTAGTATGGTTTTATTGAGTGATAATTAATATAAACTACAATGAAGTCATGGGTTGATATAAACGGAGATAGACGGCGTTTACTGAAATTTACTGCTGCAGAAATTGGTTAGCAAGTTGTGAGATATGAATAATTCATATCTCTACTCTACGCCCTTTTAGTTTGCATGATGCAATGTTTTAAAGTCTGCTGCAGTTATGGTAAACAAAAGCATTAAGTAGAGCAGATCCAAGGTGAACTGGGAATTGTTGGACCAGTGTATGATGCAATATTTGATGTAGCTTGTTATTTTAGGGTGTAAAATAAGAGAAAAAGCAAACAAGCTTGCTGAAAATAATTGGGAACAAACAACACAAGTCTACGAGGGAATAGAAAAGATGTAACCTTATTTCGCTACAGTGTATTGATGAAGGAAGAAACTTGATAGAAACCCCTACGTTTACCGTAATCATCCTTCAAGCCTCACTTTTATGCACAATCTTCCGTTCATTCAAACAACCGTATCCCAGGCCATCAGTGGACTCGAGTTTTACTCTAGGAAGAATTCACCAGCAGTTCATGACATTATCGCGCTTAGGTTTGAAACCGGAATGAAAATCGTGTGCACCACCCGGGTACCAATCAGTCCATGAGCACCAAAGTAATACAGGATTATCTTTGATGATGACTTTTTTCGTTACATATATTTCGTTTGCATTTTGGGCGAACAATGGGATTTACACACTTCAAACTGAAATAATTTCCGATGATCTGGTTTTCAACGTTTTTGTTCTTGTTGCATTTATGTGAATTAACTTGGTGTTTTTTGTTAAACTAATCACTATTTTGAGTTAGAATAATTCAAATACTTTTAATCATTTTGTTGAAAAATTTAGTCACGCGATATTTCGAATCTTTCTAGTTCAATTGAACAACGTGATTCCTCTTGAGGAATTCTGGTGGACAATAAGTTCTTCGTGGTACGTTGCAATCGGTATACTGGATGCAGTTTGACAGGGGACATCTATGTATGAGATCATGTGACTTCCGACACTTCAAACGCGGTGGTTCAAACTGACTGACGACATCTATTCAAAGAACTAGTTTAGTCTGGTCTTATGTTTGGATCCTAATTTATAACAGTCTGATAGGACACTGGTGCAAAATGAAGTTTTATGTAAATTGGAAATCCACAAAACTTCATCATCTCTGATTACGTATGTGAACTCCGATGTAGCACTACATTTATCAAACGGTATACATCACCCAACTGTCACCTAATTTAGTATTTATATCATCGCAGAGAAGTTTTTGAAGAATTTTGTTTTTTGTATCTTCATTGTGCGGAGACAATATGCCACCGCACATGGAAAAACCATACAATAATGTTCTTCTTATTGCGTATCGTCAACGGTTCACGTCAACAGGATATACTGGAATTTTAACCCATTCACCTAGAAATCTAAATGAATTTATCCGATTCACTACTTACGTGAACTCCCTGAAATGGTTTTCAGTAGTTTGCTACACGTAAGATATTGCGATAAATTGACAATCATGCAGCAGGGTGTCAATTGCCACTCTTTTATGTCTACTTCTTTCAACGACAGTAACCGTGAATCGCCATGTCGGGTAAGCTTGAAGTTTAAAAAATTCTACGACCAGACTTGAACAGGTCAGTTGGTTGCCGAATCGGATCAGTGAACTTATGGAGCCTATTTGTGAACCCTAATTAATTCACTTGATATAAATCGCTGAGGATATTGAACAAGGAAGAAATAGACATACGGTTCTCTCGGGTTGTTCCAGTGTTGATTTACTTTTACAAATGTTTGAGATACAGATTCAACTCCTAGCTACTTTTAATTAGTTGTATCGAGTAAATGATATTGACGTAGGCTGACCATCCTTCAGACCACATCTTCGTGCACAACCCATAATCAACATGAATTGGTTACGCTGGTCTGCCCAGGTGTAAGCTGGTTGGCACAGCGGTAATATATCGGCCATATATGCAATGGATTTGAAGTTCAATATCCGGACGCTGCTGTGGATATGCACTACTGAGGAAAACAAAACCACTTCCTAATTATGCTGTTACACTATAAGGGTTTGATGGATCCTGGTATGAAATAGTGTGAAGCTTGATGATTGTGTGTATGCGTGTGTAACTCATGTTCTCGACTATATGCCGCAGTTGTATCATGTTGATCGAGTGATTCAGATCTGAATAGCGACTGAGTTGCACAACCAACGTGATATAGCTGAAAGTCTCGGCTGCATGAAACTGGTAATATATTATGAACAAGAATGCATAACTGACGTCTCGTTTCTCAAAATATGTTGTCGTTATAAAGGATGGTATTTATATACTTATCTGAACTTCAATGACATTGCTATAAGTAATTAGTGTTACTTTAATTTATGCTTTAAAATAGGATCACACCACAACAGTCTCACTCGTATTTTAGGGGTTTCCATACGTATTTATAGTTTGCATGATGTTCTATTTTTTATTTCACCCCTTAAAGTCTCTTTCGAAATTTTTAGAAGTGCAATGAGTTTATTATCGGAACAGTACACCCTATTGAGTTGACTATAATCTCTGCGGTCGAATTCCACCTCTTTTATCTTCCGTGTTTTTAAAAGCTGAGATATACATCGTCAGCCACATCCCGATTAATCGCTCAACAAGCCAGACTAAACAGACTGAGGACAACCAATACCTGAGCTACCCGGCAAGACGGTATTTTATATGCGTAGGTAGCAATATAGTGGTGGACGGACGAGATTTAGTTCCTGATCTGAGGTCTCTGAAATAAATCTATTCATCTAGCAGTGATGTATGGAAGCCTAAGTGGCGTTCACAAGCTTTTCTGAATCACGGGGAAAAAGAAGGCATAACCTATCACTTGGTTTGTACTAAAACTAGAGTTGCATCCTCAAAAAAACACTTGGTAGCACGAATGATATCATGCATTTCCTTAAGCCCGATTTTCTGCTGCAAGGAGCAACATGTAGTGAAGCTCATTAGAAATAGTATCCAGAATGCTGTGATTATAACTCTGTTTGTTCCGGATAAGGCTTTGACCTGTAAAATCACCGTTAGATATACCACCATCATAGTCTCAAAACGTACCCATGTCGAACAAAACAGTTTCCAGTTGCCGTGAAGTACGTGTTGAACGGTGGACTGATTTTAGAAATTCAATAATAACAGCCTGGAACCGCAGTAGGGGAAGCAAAGAAAGTTCATTCCGTTATCAGCGCCATTCCTTGTCAAAAGCAATCCTTATCCCGCTAATGCACTACTCATCGCTTTGAAATCACGTTCTGACATTTTCTGCATTTACACTTCAAATGTCCGAGCATTCTCAACAGTGAAATACGGGTTCTTAGAAAGGTAAAATTCTATGAGTATTTGAGTGTTGGTGGGATATATTATGCAATTTGGAACGTATAAAGTTTTCGAACCGGAGAGTTAAAAAATAACATCAGTAGTATAGTTCATGGTTATCTAATTTAGAAAAGTAGGTAAGTGAGATAAACATGCGAAAAACAATAAGAAAATAACATTATCGTACATGGTACAAGACCAACAAATGTGTTCAACAGGAAGACACTGTCATGAAAATGGGTGAATTAATGGTGATTTGTGAAATGAACAAAAAAAAGCGGATAATGAAGGGCGGGATATCCATCGCTGCAAGGATAGATTAAATTGTATTTCTCCTGGCAAAAGCCAAAGCATCACTTTAGCCAAAGAAAAAACTTCTGAAGTCCCTGGTGAGGTGCAGGCTTATCGTTGAAATCACGATTACATTGCTCAGTGTCCCCAAGTGTTTATTGTAGTGTAACGGAGAAAACGCTTTGTCCTGACTCCATTGAAAGTATAGAAACAGTTTCCGGTAGGTAGCTGGATCTGAACTTTCACGGCTTCAGTGTTACCCGAACTCGTTTTGGAAGCTTGGGGAAAGTTCTTACCGATGACTTTTCAATTACTCTGTACGCTCGTTATTTTGTATGCAGCAACTGTTTAGAAAAAAGGGAACAAATGAGAACTGCCCAGGCATGAACATATTCGTGTTGACAGCAGTGGGCGAAGATGGTCAAGCTGTTGACATCACCAACTGATCGCTTCTAGGAACGTACTATCGAATCCCATCAGCAACGTCCAAAGTTTCCTTTCTACGTGTGTCCCGAGGCATCATTTTCATGATTGTAGTCCACTTCCTTTCTGAAATTTGTAACGTTGTGTATTCAGCAAAAGGAAATAAAAAGATCATAATTATAATACAAATTGATACAGTCATTAAGGTGAGGTCAAGAAGTTAGAGTGAGTGAAACTGGACGATTGTTTCTTTGACCAATTAAATAAGTTTCTTGACGTTCCCAGGGTGCACCTTACGTTCATGAGTCATGGGGGACTTACTTTGGTTTGATTCATTATATAAAGTCCGTAAAATGTTTAAAGCAGCATAATAAGCAGAGTCGATCCCCCACCGTTTGGATACACAGGAGAGGTTGATATTATATACGCAATCAAGACTCACTTAACAGTAACTGTGGTCGGGATGTACAAAATATTTACTGGACCCCACAATGGTAAGAAACTGGAGTCACAGTGAGTAAAATCGCCCTTGACAAATATAGGGCAGTTTTCAACAATTTACTTTCGAAAAGGGATTTCTAAAATTGAAATTGTGATCAGACATGCTTGGCAAGTCAAGAAGATCCCAGTGAAGAACAGGGAAAAGCTTATTTACCTGAGATTTTTGGCTTAGATTGGAATAAAAAGGAACCTATTTCAATGGGGGAAATGAAGAATAATGTCTTGGCAAACTGGCACTGATGACAAACAATGTACCAGGTGACTTCTCAACGATTCCGGGAATCACCGGGACGATCGACCCAGTGCAATCAAAAATCTCTGTGAAAGTGTTTCGTCACTGCTGCTTCCGCCGATTTCCAAGAAAATTTTAAATGATTGAAATATTTTTACTGCGGACACTTCTCCCAACTCCAAGTACTGAACCGGAAGCTTCTTATTAATTTCAGTTGTTCTTTTGGATATTTCTTTATGAGTATAATTTCAGTTGCACAACAGCCGTAGTTGTCTTGACTTCACGTGATGTGATCTCTTTATTTTCCACATCAGTAATACCAATGCAATCCATAGTTGATACCCAAGGTTCCATGATAGGTGGTCATTTAAGGAATGTTCACCACTCTTTATGCATTCATACCAGAGTTTTTCAACATTCGTGGAACCAGGAATGGGCGTCTATTTATTAGGTGTTATCAACCGGTCTCCCGAAGTTGAATTCGCTTGTAATAGAAGATTAATTACTTTTAGAAAGACCTCGACCTCTCTCGCTTACTTTATGTAATTTTACCTACCAGGAAATATGAATTTTGGTTGGTTTAATACCTTTGATTTCCAAACGGAAGAATTCCCACTTTTTCACATATCGATGTATTCGGACGAGTAAATTCCTGCTGTGGTAACCGAAATTCCGAAATGAAATGATACGTGTACCGAGTACCTACGTTAATTCGGTGTACGAAACGGAATTCATTGAAGACCGGGAGTTGACTTCAGGAGGAGTCATTTTTAGCTTTTTCCCTGTGCATTGATAAATGTGATCGCAATTTCAGGCGGTTAGATGGTATTGTGCACTACCTTTTCTGGTGAAGCGCCGTTATCATTTTCACTAGCACCTGTGTTTGTTCATCAGCGGCTTGCTTCATGATACTGGCAAAACGTATTTATTCTCGAATGGGAAAATATTTATTACACCTTCAGTAGTGACCGTTTTAGCCTTCTCACTTCCTCAATCGATTTGCATTGAATTTCAACCTGCCGAAAGTTTAGAAAAGTTTCGCGATATTGTTGAATTATGAGTCCCAGTAAGAAAATAGTTTAATCAATGGCAAAGGCTTCCTTTGCAATAAATAAAATTTGGATTATTTTGAATCACGTGTCGTGTAGCTGAGAGCTATTTGAGTTACAAGAATCAAGTTACATATCATCCGCTAAAATTTACGATGAATTTGACAGGATCATTAATATTTGTTTCCTTATTACTCTAACCTGCTTTTATTTTGACAACACAAAAACCCTAAAAATGTGACATGTTCCAAATTGGGTATTGCCTTATCCATAAACGTTCCTCTACCAACACTTCTTTTTTTCTTAATCCTTGACGTCTTGCAGAGTAATTGAATTATTTTCGTTGCTCCGCTTCTTGCTAGGGTGGATTACAAACTGGTACTGGCTGAACTGTATCTAAATGAATTATTAGAACAATGGTCTTTATCACATCATAAAATATGCTAACATTTTTCGAATTGAAACACATTCTAGGTGGGCATATTCCCACGTAGTAATCAGTTTCCCTACTCTGAAGTAACGTTTATAATGACGAATAGGATTAAATAAAGAAGAAATGAGTCGCGTGCGTCGTGTAAGTCAAACCCATCAAAGATAGATGCAGTGTCTCTATAACGTGATTACAGTGTGTTGTGTAAAGTTATCGTCGTGAAATTTTAGACGCTCGGGACACATTTGGGCACGTGCAAAATTTAGGTTTCATGACAAAAGTTCTGGTCGCCTTTTTGATTGCTAAGTTGCAAAACCGTTTTGTAGATGATATTTAAGGTGGGACACAATAGACGAATGTGAAGACTGGGATTTTGTCGACCTCGTGTCCTACTTTCATCAACTAATCCAAACTTGATCTCATTTCCTCATTTATAAATCAATGTAGATGCTGTTCTTTGATTAATTTTTCAAGCACCTTATCATTCAAAGTGTCATAACTACGACCAAGTTACAGGGGCAACAGTCTATTGACAGAATCACTTGCGCGCTGGAAAATGTAGTTTCAGGTTTAAACTAACCACGTGACTCGGTTTGTGTAGCCCGGTCATGATCTGGAGGACTCCAAACCTAACAGATCCGGATTCCAACTGCCAAAAGCCCAGGCACTGTGCAACGCTTAGGACTATTACAGGAACGGACACCTTACATCCAAGGCATTGTAATGCGTTGACGTCAATTGATGAGGCGATTCCCATCCACCATTTGCATTTGAAAGAAAAATGCACATGCAAATCCAACTTGGAATGAGTTGACATTTGTGCCAAATATATTGATCACCAATAGTGATGTACTTGCATAAATGCTAATGTATATGTATATATATATATGTTTACATATACTTCGTCCCTGGAAGTTTTCTTCACTAAAATCAGTTTGCAACTAATATTTGATTCATAGACAAACATTATAACGAGAAAATTTCTTCCAATATATCTCATCAGGTGATCATATGTTTAAGGCAATCATGGTACAAATATCTGCGTGTAAGATTACAGCCCAGTTCATACAGGTGACAGAGGCAAGCCAGTAGAGAAAGTGAATGTCGTGGAGGGGAAAAGGGGGCAAAGATCGAATGAGAAATACCGCAGAGAGATAGGGTGATTGAAATATTCTTTAAAATTTCAAGGCTACACTATCTATGAGGATATTCTGCTAACATTTGATTAGTATTCCTAATTTATTTTTGTGTTATTTAACATTTGGACGCTTTTACCTCTGATAGTATTCACTTATTCTGCAATAACCATGTATATCAACTGGCTTTTAGTCCAACTTTGCATTCAGGTTGATGGTAGATGGTGACGAAATACCATGAAAACCCATTGACGGACAGTAAGTTACTGAGCTGAAAAAACCTCCTTCATTGACCAACTGGTTATGTAACAAAAATTAAAATGACCAAATCCACAAGATTTCTAGATCTAGGTTTCAATTAGCTATTTTAACCTAATACAGATTAGGCTGATTCACTTCTGTTCGAACGTGTTAAGAAGTTCGTGCTATTGATGAATCATCACAAAAATTAATTCAAGTCCGTCAACAAAAATGTAACAAATATAGACAAATCACTCTGAAAAGACAAAAAATAATTGCGAAGTACACTTGTACCCGAAGATATGCTAGCTTTTATATCTTAAACCCTATTGCAAACAATAATAATTACTCGTAACTCGGCACAACGTACTCTGAACAGGTCTGCATAGAGGAATAGAGGATTATGGATGTTCTCAGATAGAACTTATACCTTACACGTTCTACAGTTATGCACGTTCAGAAGCATTGCTTCACGAGTCTCAGAAGAACAAACAGATCATCCGTCTGCCTTCTAAATGAAATGCAACATCTGTCCTCTTGAACAAATGTTTACAGCTTGCATTGATAAGAGCCTACAACGAAATGCGAATATTGCGCAGATTCAAAAGTTCTTCAGTAATCCGATCTAGTTATAAAAATATGCTGTGTTTAATGTCTACTTCTATAATGAATTACTCATTAGCATTCGTTTGTATTGCAACCTAGATCGTTATACGACAGCTTAATTGTAGCAAAGGATGAAGATAACTGTTTACTCTGCTTTAGACAAGGAAATAGGAGAACAAGAAACATTGACTGCATGTTCCTGTATCATGGATCGGACACAGGTGTGGTGTTGTAACGCCAAAATCCAAGTGTGGAATAATCCACCGTGTACGCCCCCCCCCCGTAAACGGGAGAAACAGGTGCGCTCAAATAAGCTTACAACGCTGAAACTGATGAACATTTTTCACATGTGTCCCGAGTTCTCTTTCTCATGCACTCCACTTGACATGATTCGAATTCTTTTCGCTGGACCATGATAAATTTATCTGAAGGGTACACCCACTTACCCTAATATTCCGACTCACATTTTGACTGGTCCCCAGGTCCCCAGTAAATTGTAGACGGTGATTGTTCGCCTTGAAACCTGTGTTCTGATCTCACATTTTTCTCCGATAATAACTCATATTCTCTTTAAAATCTAATGTATACGCCGTAAATAACTGTGCTGCATGTACTTGTTTGTCAGAACGACATATGAAAGTAACGCCCTTTATCACTATAGGTATTCGTCTCGGTCATCACCTCAGGACATGTATAGACGCGTACGTAAGCCAGATAGTTGGCAAGTCAAACAAAACGTAGCCACAATCATAGGAGTACTTGTCAAGACACTACCGCCACTCTAGAATTACTTCCTGCGTTGTTCTTTCATTGTACTGCAAATTGAATAAATGTTTAGAATCATACCGGGAATATATCTGATTTCTGTGGTATAGATTATTATACAGAAATTTCCTGGTTTCTTACAGTCCCGTGTTTATTCGTACTGCGCTACTAACTGAGACTTATTGAAATACTCTACTCGTATGTCGAATGGCAGCCCTTTGATTTCCCGCTTCTCCCTTTATTGTATAGGTCAATCAACGAAATAAAAATGAAAAAGAAAAGAAAATTAGCGAAAAGTAATTATTATCGGGCAGGGAAACGGAAAAAATGTAATATGCCTGATACAGCACACTAACATGGATCTTTTAAGTGATAACTCAGTTGTGACGGATACGCGCATCTAACTAATTTCAATAGGAGCTACGTGACTATTGTATAATTTCAGGTTTGGCCTGGTGTTTAATTTTCTTTGGCTTTAATCAGCGTAAACCATTGTATAAAAAAATGAAATATCAGTATTTTTATCATTCATTTGGATACCTAGCACAACAAACGCCTCAGGTTGAGCAACCGATAAGCATTAAATGCCAACTTCGCTTTCTGTTCAATGGTACTGCTTATTCTGTGCAAAGCTCCTTTTGCTTGTAAAATCTGTTACTTTTGGGTTTTGATTATTCTACGATATTTCAAGGGTGAATTCATCATGTATATAGCAAATGAAGCCTGAACTGAAAAGCTAGGAGGCACTATACAGTTATTTCGACCCGGTTGGGTCTTATCAGCTGTGGGAATCCTTCGACCCAAGTGGAGATCGAACCAGGAACCTCATGGGCAGAATACAAGCATGCTGCCCTTTTGGCCACCGTGCAGCTGATCAGACCGTTTTTCGTTTTCCATTTACAAGATATAGCACAACTCATCCTTGCGAGCTTGTTGCGGGTCACAGACCCTGCTCATCTCCGCACTAGCCTCCAAGGTTATGACTCGATTGGGAATATTCACAACCTGACTACCTTTTTTCACGTGATTAATAGAGGATTCGATTCAGTAGTTAAAGTTTTTTAAAGCACAGCAAAAATGGTCTTTTTTTGTGAATGGAACTTCACTTTCATGCAAAAATCACTTTGAAGTTATTTGACATCTTTTGGTGACATGATATTAATTGTCAAGAAAGACAGAAAAAGCCTAGTTGAGAGATTTGGTGTACCTAGGTGATGTGTTGTTACTAACACCGATGACAAGATAAAACCAAAACATCCGAATCAATATGGATTCACTGGAGAAGATATGGATATGTGTCCGACTTTTCGTGTCCTTAGGCCGCCCTGTAAAGATAACAGAATTTACCAGATGAAATCAATGTTCGCAGCTATATTACACGACCAGAGGTTAGAGTGCTAAGTGTGTTGCAGGAAACACTTATCCCTAAATCAAATTAGGTTAAGGTGATAGCGGCTTGCCTTTTCTCAAGAGCTGTGCTTCCGAGTTTAGTTGGTTTATGTTATTACTAAGTGAAGATATTTGTTCCCTACCTTCTCGTAAGATAATGACTCACGTCACAATAAACGGGGTCATTTTTCGACTTCATTTTCAAACTTGTTCGCAAATGAAACGAAATAGGGTACACTCTCAGATTTAAAGTGAAAACTATCCAGGATCACTTCTATCAACATAGAGATAAATACGATTGCTTACAAAATAAAATGGACGCAATGGATAATAAATAGCTTTTTGAATAGTAGATACTGGGTATTTTGTGGGTCAATTCTTATCATTCAATCAGTGGACTTTAAAATGAATCTCATCTATGGTATCTACTGGTTTCAACTATTGATAAATTTATAAAATGCTGCGTGCATTATAATATCCACTAAGCTTTATGGACTTAAACGATGTACGCTGACCCCGACAATCCATCTAGATCTGCAAGTTGACCGTTGTTCCATGACCGGCATGTTGAATTTGTAACGAAAATCGAAGATTAAGTGGATGTCATTAATGATCATTATTTGAATATTTGAATAAAGGAAGGTTTTTCTGACGATAAAGGAACCAAAATTGTTAAAAAAATCGTTTTCTGCTCAATTTATTCACACGACCACAACCATTAACTATAACCTCATTCGGTTAATTCTTTTAGGTCTTAATCCTTTCATTCTGACCGTTTGAATACCCTGTTGTAGTGCTTTCAAGATATATTACTCAATAAGTTAACCATCACGGAAATATTATTTTAAACGTTTGGTGTACTTGGGTTTATTCGAACCCATTATCGATACAGCCAATTCATCGAATAAAAAGTGATTTTGGTAGTCGGTATAATGACGAAATTAAAAACGAAGTACTTTACTGTGAACACGGAAGAACACTTTTAGGGAATGACTCAATTGTCAACGAATATATGGAATTAAATTTGTCTTTTGCCTTTTCACGCGGTTCATTGTGCAATGAATTATATTTTATGGTCTATCGCCTGAAACGTTTTTTATGTACGTTTGATAATTTAGCTCAATGTTTAAAATGCTTACGACATAATTGAGTCAAAACGTCCGCTCGAAAATTCAGGGTGTGCAAAATTATTTGTCCCTGTTTAAAAGAAATTATTTTAATTGCTTGGATGAAAACCGCAAACATTCACGAGTAGTCAGATTTTGTGCTTGACAAGAGGCAGGAAAGATGATTGAGCGATATGACGATGAAAAATGACGCAGTTGCCCACAACCTCCCTATATGCGAGATTGTGCTTGCACTACATAACGAAATTCGATAGAAGTAATAAGCAAATATAAAATATTATCAGAGGGCTTTCCGTATTAGGGGTATACAGTGCTTTGATCAACTCATAAATTACAAAATATTTCTTTATCGAAAATGTATAACCAAGGATAGATGTTCAAAGGCAAAAGTCTAACAGGGGATAGTGGAGAAAGGATAACAGTTGCCACAAACAAGGTCGAAGGCATTGTTCTTGGGACGCAAATAAAGCCATGTTCTTCGGAGAGAGCACATCGTTTTTCATAAAATCAATAATGTCAACTTTCAAGTCCAAAAATTAGGGAAATCATGTGTGTGGCAATCTACATGCAAATTAGTTTCCTGATTGCAATCTGATAAATTTAGAATGTCGGAGGAATAAGCAAGTTGAATTTTCTATCTAATATGGGGATAATTTAATTTAGTCCTTTGTTGATTGTTATTTAGTCAGCCAGTCATTTAGGCAGCCATTATGTCATCTTACTGGTTTGGCCTATGGGCAGGATAGTTTTGCCAAATGGTTGATCGTGGATGTTTTGTTTCAGTTAATTAGTTGAATAATATCATTGCTTTTTAGCAGGAAAAATAAGTTCACATTAACAGAAGCGTTTAAAAAGTAATATCAGTTATATTTTACGCATACTGAGTTTTGAGATTTGTCAAGAAATGTATTGGAATTCATGTTTCAATTGAACTCATCCCCATGTAGGAGAAACTGTTATTCAAACGTTTGATTTGCTGTGTTCCAACTTAGTTCCGGTAAATTCTACTATACCATGATCATTTAGTTGTTTTTGCACAAGTTGAACGCATATTTCTAAAAGTCATTAAATCCAAGTACCTGCGAAAATAAACGGCTAAAAAGCAACAAAACTAAACATTTTCATATTTTGCCGACAAAAATGTTCAACTGAATGGCTAAATTAATCCAGAAATCGGCCATGGGGAAATCACGGTCCTATATTGTTCAACTGATAGCCATTCGCTGGAAAAATCATTGATGATTCTACAATGATCGCGAAATGAACGGAGTGAATAGAACTAATTGTTCGTCTGAAAGAACAACCCTTTTTTATGGATGACGGAATTCAAATTGTCCGAAGTCTGGTGTCTAACAGAATATGCTCTTTTATTGTTATACAGCGGCGTGATAATGGTTGAGAAAGACGGTTACCGAATTGTCCGAGCTGGTTGTGGATGAGAATTTCCAAAGGATCTTTCAACAGCATCGTGCTCTTGCAAAATATGCAAATTGCGTGAGAGTTATGCAACTGAGAATACGACGTGTAACTCCTGGTATATGTATTTGATTGTAAAACTTCAAACAATTTTTATACCCTGAATGAGCTCAAAATTTAGAGCCATATATGTAAAGTTTTGAGAATTTGCCATTTTCATTTGAAATACGTTTTACCTTACTCAGTTTTCCCATATCTTCATCACTGGCTGTCAGATAGAATAAAAATACACACATTAATCAACTTTCCATTGAAAAATAAAATAGCTCTATATAGAAGATATTTAATGCTGTATCAGATGTCGTTTTACATCTAACTTGAAAATTACTGAGCTGTTGATGTTAAGTTCGCTAATCATTCCGCCAATGCAGGCTAAGGTTTGTGTATAACCCCTACTGCCTGCACAGCTCTTGTTCACATTTTATTATAGTAATCCACCCTGCAAACTGGAGCAACCATAAGTTTTGTATGAAGAAATGATCTTCAATGCCATGGTCTCGTTAACTTGATGTTCAGTCTCTAACACGTAACAGGCGATCGACGACTTTTGTGTACGGTGACCTTTGACCTTGACAGTTCCAGTATAATTTATTACCCAATTTATCGAGATACAAGAATGTTTTGTAACAATAAATGTCGTGCATTGTTTAAAGTTCAGTATCCTAACTGGGATTAAAACCTCGCGCATGTAAGTCCCCTATGCTTTTCTGCGTTGTATGCTTAACCAGCCAAACCGCAAGGGGCTGCGTGGTTTCTCAGGAAAATCTGTCGCCACAGATAGCTTACATGCTACTTGGTGCATCTGGTGTGCCTCCTTAAGTGAAAGGGTAATCTAAGTGTGAAAAGATAAGTGTTACAGGAGCGACCTCGCAGCTCAGCTGGTATTGTGAGCAGTGTATGATAGCCTGGTTGGTGTCCATGCGTGAGTAAGAACCGCACCGATGTCCATGAACTTCCCGCGACTCAAACATAACAGAGGGATGTGTTCGGTTAATCTTTAGGTGAACTGCTTCTCGGTTCTGTGCCAACAGATTGTGGAACACCCACAAACAAATTGATACAACCAGTCGGGTTCGGTATACTACGAAGCTGATAGCTTGACTGGAGCAGCCGGTTTTCTGTCACAAGTGTAGACAAAAATTTAAACTATGTAAGTTCGATGTTTCAATAACACATTATCCATATGGTTTTCGAGGATGGTTATGTAAGATTAGTATTGCTAGTAAGATCACTTTTGATAATTTGTCAAGCAGTTAAAACATCAAAAGTTATATCACTGCAATGAAAGTAATTCAATATGGAACCTGAAGGCGATTGGTCAAAATCAATTTACATTCGAACAATTTTACCTTAATTATTCGTGGTTTTCTTTCTGTCTTCTACTGTGAGGTGAGACTATACAAAACACTTTCCTTTTGCAGCCTGTTATCCATCAAGTGTATTCACATTTTGCTCATGATATGTGTTTCAAGTTTTATCGTTATTCAAATTTCATTTGTATGCTTGATCGAACAATATTCATAATATTCAACACAGATTTATAGACTATCACGGTTCAGTTCCACGACCAGATATTTCTTGGCATCACACATATCTATTGGTTTGGGCCCTTAGGGCTGATGGAGTATGACTGTGTCCATTGTGGCGTTGATCATGGAAAATTGTGTTTTTACAAAGTGTTTTAAGAGGTTAGATTGTTTAGTTGGATGCCAGACGCTTCTTCTCTGTCCAAAGAGTGACTTCATATTCCTTTAAATCGACTGCTGCTAACTAAATAAATGATGCCGAATTCCTTGGTCACATTAACCACGTGGTCTGCTTTCAAAAAGTTTGGAATGATCGAACTGATGAAGGACCTGGTGGTTAGCTAATCCGGTTGGTGCTCGAAGACTTGCTCGGACAAAGGTGGGGTGATCCATGCCTACGTGATGACGACTACCCTAGAGCGTTTCTGGACACCTGCGATGAATCGAATTTGAAAGGTGACGTCAATGACGCGCGTACGCGTCACGGCTTCTGAATACACAAAATTGGTGGATCATGCCATTCAATCCAAGACAGTGCAGACAGAAGCAGAATTATGCAAGCAATACTGTAATACGATTGGTGGAAGCCTTGATAACTAATGATCTTTTGTACATATTATTTAATCGCCCTCATTTCTTCCAATAAACGAACTACGAACTACCATTCTTATGGTCTTTGCCTCGCCTCTCGTTCACGTGGGATATTGCGAGGTTGTGCCACTGCGGTCCAGTGCTTCTGTAATCCAGTCCGTGATATCTGGTCCTTGATTCGTGTCCTGTGATTCCTATTACGTGTTTGTGTTCAGAGCTCAGTACGTATTACAACTAATACTGCTACTGCTTCTACTAGTACTACTACTACTGCTTCTACTACTACTACTACTACTACTACTACTACTACTACTACGACCGTTATCAAAGGTTACTTTATGCGGCAAATGTTCATTTACTCAAAAGGAATTGTTAAACGATTAGACAATAAAAGAGACTGTGGAAACAAGCAATTTATCCTTCAGTCGGAAATGCAGGATAGGTGCAAGGAAGGCCGCTAATTAATGAAATTACGTTTTTTACAAAAACCTGCTCTAGACACGAATATACGTCATACCCAATTTAGAGTAATATATTGTGGTTACCTTTATGCTATTGACATTGTCTTTATGCATTTCGCAGATATAATTCGGTTGAAACTTAGTGGTCACTTCTGAAATTGTAGGGAATTACACAATGGTTCTNTGGTTGCATAACGATGACACAAAATCTTTGGAGTTTAGCAGGTATTCATTCTGCATGAGTAGTCAATTATGTCCCCCTGGTTTTAATATGTAACTTTGAGTCCATCGATAGGATTACTAATTCAAAAACGATGATTGATGCTGCTGCTTTGCGGAAGAAGCCATTTATAGCAGATGACATAAACTACAACCGACCTTCCATTGTGCTCGGAATTTTCTTGTATCCGATTTTTTGATATAATAAAAAGTCAATTATTTTTTTGAATGTGAATCAGTCACATCTCTGGACAGGAAACATCTGCAACAGGCCAGATAACTCGCAAAGAACAAAAGGATCGACCGAGTCACTTGAAACAAAAATAGTTCTAAAAAATATCCCACCGTTTCATGAATGGATTGAAAATTCAGTGGGATACATTTCTTAATTGTTTCATCTGAACTTGCATCGCAAACATCCGGAAACAAACTGAATGCCAAACATGTTGCGAGTCGCTAGTCTTTCGTTTAGAATAAATAAAAACAATAAACTTTGAACTTTTCCCTATGCTGCCATTTACATGAATCTGCAAATTAATTCTTTTTTGAGTTTTTAATCCAGAAACAAATATAATCGAAACACAATTCAATATCTAACAGTTCTAGATATTTCATGAAAGCTCAGAATGAATCTGTACCACATGATTGTTACCACTTTGAATAGAACCAGTAGTAATTCCACCGGTACTGTCATTTTACTTGATCGATAAATATTTAACTACTATCATATCAGTTGATGGCACGAGCTAACAAACGTTTGTCAACGCAATGTGTACGAACGAATTGATGTTGATGGATCACATTGATGATGAATAGAACTAATGTTTATTACATTTGGTAACTCACTAAAGTCATAAATACGGTGCACGCATGCATCCTCGGAAAAAACGACGGAGCTACGAAGCAGATAAGATGTTCACTCAGGACCCAATTTGCTTAGGATTTTTCGAAAAACGTCGACATCCCGAAGGGTTTAGTATAGAATAACCGCGATTGGTATTTAATTGATTGTCTTCTATATTTTGTTTGACTGTAAATGAAAGAGGTTTTTCTCTTCTTTTTAATTGCTATGCACCGTGCATATCACACCCTCTTGTCTCGAAACCAAATACACTTTCAGTATTATCGCAAACATATAGCATGTTCTTAAACCAATGGGATCTCTGTAGAACCTCCATTGGCTGCACTACACCCTCATTCTCATCGTCACGTTCGATTTTTTTGTATTCGTAGTATCCATACTTATTCTCATCAGGATATGCTCTGGTTGAATTCCGAATTCGCTGCTTCCCACAAAACAAGCGTTTAATGAAACAGAAATGAGCTTGAATCAAAAGTCACAGAAGGATCGGCTGCGCTCTCTTGCATCCATCCTCGCACTTTGACTGTGCCATCATTGGTCAGCATTAATGTTTGCTCACTCTTCGTGAGTTCTTTTTAACTGAAATGTAAGCGTATGAGCTTAAACAAGATGTAAAGATGCAACATATATATACATATTATTCAAAATAGAACGCATAATGTTTCTATAACTTCCGTTTTATTCCAGCGTATCCTGTTCAAACTGTGCTTTTGTGTTATTCAATCAGTTATTTTGAAATAATTTAGACTAGTGTTAATAAATGTAGTAAGGAGAGGAATGCTTTTCGGTTGATAGTACTGTGGACTAACTTTCTTTTCAAGTTTATAAGGGATTGGTTTGACAGGAACGATCGAAATGAGAATTTAAATGGGTGATCGCTGCTCCTTAGAAGATAAACAGATGACATTTTGTTAACCAATATTTAAAATCAGTATATTTTTACGGATAAATTATAATATAAGCGGCCTTATGCCCTTAACATACCAAATATAACATACCTTACGATGTAAAACCTACTGTAAATACAAACGCTAAGGAGTGCGGAAGGCATTATTAATCTGGTTTCTTTGAACAGCAGCAACTCGCAATCACAACAAATGATTAAATAGGCTGTTAAACGTCAATAACTCCTGTTCTAAATAATTTGAGGGATACGCTATTTGATTACCTTAGAAATACCTCAGAGATTTGCTTGATAAACGACGTCTAAACCCGAAGTAATTGCAACAAATGGGACCTGCTCCGGTATATGTGACGTCTTTGAGGTAGGCCACAATAGCAATCATTTTTTAAAAGTAAACTCTTTATACAGTTGAGATGCGAAGACCTCAGTGGAAGCAGAACATTCGTTCAAAACAAGAGTATTCGATTTAGTTCTAGAATATCCACCTTTGCATATGTTATTCCTGTTTTATGCGCGTAATAATTCAGAAAAGCCACCGTTTCATCTACGACAGAACTAAAGATAGTTATTCCGTTCGGTCTTGGGGGTATGTAATGAGAACAGACTAGAATAGCATCAGAAGTCTATATTTCCGGGGAAGACATCATTTAACAATCACGGAAATTTAGATGACCTATTTAACACGGTTCAACGATCAAAACTCATTAGTACTGAGAAAGTCAACGCAATACTACCTGGCTTGGATTGTATGATGCTTCTTACATTTCTGTAAAACAAATAACAGCTGGTGCGGAGAAGTTATGTAGTTGAATCGCCCGATAAATTTAATTTGGATTACCGTGTTTCTCATGCCAAACCTACATAGTTTGCAAAACAGATGCAGAGAACTGTGATAATAAGATGACAGGAAAATGAATGTGTATGTTCATCAGCGAAACTCATGGTGAGTAACCTTATCCGTATTCGCTTCGGTAAATGAAACGATAACATGTTTGTCTTAGTAGTGTGAACAAACGTTATAAACAATGGTTGTGGGAGTGATTTATTTCAGAAAAATAATAGAATTGCTGATTGATTTCAACTAACCATCTTTCAGACTTCACCTTCACGCACATTCCTCATCCCTTCTAATCAATCGTACACTCGGATGCCCTTGGCAGGACTTTTGCTCTTATTCCGGCTCATCAGTACTGCATATCCACTGCCCCGTCCTGGATTTGAACTCCGGACCTTTCGCATGGAAGGTATGTGCACCAACTAGTTCATTCCGGAGCTGAACCGAATTGCCCATTCATGCATGTTCAGGTGTCGTCCTGAGTGATAGTCAGTCATCAGGACCGAGAGCAACGAAAGGAGACAGTTGATCATCTGTTTACTCCAGTCGAACGCCGCCCACCAAATCAGGCCTTCCAAGCAGGTTTCTGGTTAACTTGTTGAAAACCTACTAGGTGCAAATAGAATTACTGTCTTGTTTACGTTTCACTGTCCTCAGTGCATTCATCAACCTATTTCGGTTTATCAAATAATGAGAACTGTAGTGCAAGCAGACCAATATGTTCATGGTAGAGATTTTCGTCAAATATCAATACATTCATGATTTTGTGATGGATCTGTGCAAAAACTATGGTCCTTGGACTAAGCCTTTCATTCCAACTACGAAGATCAATTTAAGTTTATTGCTAATCCAAAGCTACTGTATAAGCACATCAATGCTACCAGAAAAGTGAAATATGGAATACTAGCACTAAGGCATGCAGGACGCGTTTCCACTAATACTACTGAAACAGCCGAATTCCTAAAATTCCAGTTCTACAAATTATTCACTGCGAATAACAAAGGCGGACTACAGCTTCCACACCTTCTACCAAGTGTTCCATACCCCCATCTGACCACCGTCACGTTCAAATCTGAATTGGTTAAAAACAAACTATTGGCGCTGCGCCGAAATTCATCTCCAGGGAAAGACAACATCCGATCACAGACCCTGACGTCCTTGACAAATTACATATCTTAAATAATTACCCATT
>UZAN01039957.1:4707-35938 GCA_900618425.1 Echinostoma caproni
TACATGATACGTATATCACCGACCTTGTTTACCTTTTGTTTTGATTATTTTTATTTCATTCTGCGTGACGAACAATGTACATTTTTAACTGAAATGTAAGCATATATGCTTACACAAGTTACAAATACAATACAATACAATACAATACAATACAATACAATACAAGTACAATACAAAGCAGAGGTTCTCCCCTTTAACATCAAGATCTTTTTTATGAATGTCTACAGTTCAGTCATTCATTCTGGGACACATCAAAGTGTTGTAACCGCATAGAAGTATCTTGATACTGGATTCTCAAATGATCGTTATTTGATCATGTTTCCTCGTCCAAATAAAGATGCAAACGGTAATAAAATTGAACATAGCTGGAAGGTTTTGGAAATTCATTTATTATGCAAAATTATTTTCATTTATGGGAAGAGAGAGTACATGGGAATGCATATATCAAACGGTGAGTTGATCGGGTTGTTACCAACTGTCTTGATCGGTTAACGGTTCCAAACAATCACCTGAGCTCGTTGTTCTGACTGGCCGTCTGAAAACAAAGCAGCTTTTGGGGAGCATTCTGACTATCTAACAAAAAAGGGCAATTTTGAAATGTTTAAATCGGAAATTGAGTAGATTGAAGCTAATTCTGATGTGAAGTTAGACGCGCATACAGCTTTAAGTGAGAAACGACACTGAGTGGGGAGGAGTATGCAAAGCAAATTCCACTATCCCGGAACGCTCTCATCCGAACTTAGCTACGAGAGAGTGAATCTTCAAACTAGCTTGACTCTTAGAAGAGCTAAACAATCAGCAAGTTCACCTTTATCGAACGCCGGACCCTTTATTCACTAATCCAATGTGTTTCGTACCATCGTCAAACATCGATGCCCGAATATTCTTAAGTTCACCAAATCGTTTGTAGTTAACCGTTTGAAACCGGATGTTTGCATGCCCAGTGCCTTCGTGATGAAACTGCATTTACCTTGGTGATTACCCCGTACACTCTTTCCTTAAGCTCATCAATTCTTATGCTACTATCCCGGGTAATCTACCTTGCTTATTCGCATTATACGTTACAAATTTGACCCAGTTATTTGATTAATTTCTCACTACTTTACCGATGTATGTCCATCTTGATTAATTTCTGAATTTACCTATAAATTAAAAAAATAAATGAATAAACGGCGAAACCTGGTGTTCCTGAAGCATTGCCTCCGAGATACCTCTTAATTCTGATCTCTCTTGATATGAGCCGGATGAGAAAATGGCAAAATACATGAGGTATTTGGTATTCATATCCCAGACCGGTCAGTGATTTTGCGATACTGATAAGCTTAAATAAGAGCAAATCTCTAGTCGAGTGCTTTCAGAGTTTATTATTGACTAAAGGAACCAAGTGTTGTGCGTCCAGATGTAGTCTGACAGTTGGTCAGTTAAAATCAATTACATGTGGTTTTTCGCCATAAAATATGATCCCAGAATGTACGAAATTGCGTTCATTTTACAAGCTTGTGCGTTCACTTTGACCCATCAATTTAGCTGGTAGAGAAGTGTCTGATAGTAATTTTGACTCACTTACTCAGTGTCCAACGTATCTAATTAGTTAGGGTACTTTCAATCAACTACTTACATCTGTCCACCGGCAATCCAGTTCAAACAACAAAATAGTGCTTGATCAGATATGATATAAAAGGTATATAAATTAAATATGTCAGGTAAACCGATCGAAAAACTTGATGCGACAGAGATGATTTGAACGGCAGGTGAACATGTGGCATGGGGTATCTGTGGTAAAATGAGCAAGGCACGATAGGTTATAAAGTCCAGTCCAAAGCGACTTGTTCTGGTTCAACCGTAGCCCAAACGCAATCGACTATCCTAAAGCTGTTCTATTTAGCGTCGACGAGACCTTTGGGTGATGCGTAGTGAAATACGAACCTCTAAGTCAGAACGATATAGATCCGCAATGCGTACGGCACTGTTTATTTCAATTAGATGAGCTAAAGGACAACCTACCTCAACAATGCGACTCAGTCACTATACAGCCAAAAGAGATTCAAACAAATGAGGAGACACCTGACATAAAAGGCGAGTAAATAAATTTACAAACGAGGAACATAAATACCTGTTAGGTCAAGCAAGGGATTCTGTTCACCACACGTGAACAGCTAATTTTAATTGAAACAGATCGATAATGGCCTGTTTGTCATAGAGGGAAATTCACCAGAGGTGAACATCTAATGATCGAAGTCAGCGATGCAGTCGCAATGAGCAAGACAACGAATGAGTTCACAAGGCCAGTGACGTCAACACCTAGGGACCGATGCAGTGACACAACACAGCCAGGTAAGTGCCGAGAGCAGTCATCCAGGGATAATGATACGGGTGGGATGGATAGGGAGATAGGTAGATTCAAAGGACACGAGTAACGGTCATCAGACAATCATAGACTATGACTAACACGAAAGATCGCAAGGTAATCAAGGTAAAAGTAGGAATAATGAAACTAACGTGTTATCATGTGGTCGAAAAAGGACATATCTAGCGAATGAGAATCAATAAACCGCGTGGGCCAAAAAGGCTATGACCAAGAAGGTTAGTTGGGATAGGGAAAAACAGTAGCCTCGCACTGGACCAGAAAGGGATTTTCTTCATGCAATGGTTTTTACGCTGATGGATATACCATACCTTTTCAAATTCAAGTGAATCCAATCAATCGCATTCCCTTGGGAACGCAACAAGATGATTGGTATTTCAGCTGTCAAACGTCACCGTCCGAATGAGCTAATTTCTCCGTAAACACACAAAAGTACTTTCTGAGTGAGTTACCGAGCGAGGATGAAAGTGTCCGTGGGGTGGGGTAGGGTTCGTTTGTCCCCCCTCCCTCACGAACCCCCGGGAACGTTATGCCCTTGACCGTTGATTGAGTGAGCTTTAGACGAGAATGATCGAACCCGTCGGCAATTGGCTTCCGTCGATCCGGTAAGGAAGCCAATCACGTCAAGATGGATTGATAAATTGATCACCATGCTCAGGCGCAAATGTGAGCATGATTTATTGTATGAGTGGATTCAGTCTAGGCCCTCAGTAGCCTAGTGAGTAAATTCCATTTAGGCCATGATTGTTATTTTACTACCCACCAGTGCGTGATGAACAGCTGACGGGGTGGATGGCATAGTGACGAAGATCTGCTTTTGCATGATGGTCACCGGCAACCCACGGCCCGGGGCTTGGAGTGGCGAACCGCATAAGACCCTGCCAGGTTAGGCGTGGTATGGAACTGGGCGACAGCAAAGCTGCCTACCACCAAGGTTGGGTGGCGGTACTAAAGCTCGAATCTCGGACCACACGGTCCACACCACGCCAGTGACAGCGACTAAACCATTGCGCCATTACCACCCTCAAATAACACCGATTCTTTTGAATCAAACGCGATTGCCTACGTATATTTGATATTGAACGAAACGCCTGACAGGATACTTGGCGTGTACAAGCTGATAGTATGACTATTTCGGTTAGGTTTTCCCCTCAAATCACTCACCGCAGATCAAAAGTGACTTCTCCTTCTTCCGCGAATTAAATAAGTCTAACTGTTGGTGATTATTTTGACTAAACTGGAATAGACCTCAGTGTTTAGTGTAAACTATTTGCACTCCAATGAGAAGTAAAAGTCGAACCACGTAACCCGGTGTGCTGATTTTACATGATATTTTGACTTTAGCACTGCAAGAACTGTCCACCTTGATTTTTCAATTAATCACCACGTGCACTGGAAAACACTTCCTGCCGATGGGTTGTTTATGCATGTAATAATTCACATACATAAATTGGAAAACCAGCCTACAGTAGTTGTGAATGTGCTCTAAATTCTATGGAATTTTTCAGGCCCCCATTACATCGAGTTCAACGTTGCTAAAACTTGCTGAACTATATCTCCCAGCCAAGAAAACGCTCAGGGAATAAGACAGAATGAACTATCAGAATTTCCAATGAACCTCAGTATTTGAAGCTTCATTTTGTTATTATTTATTTTACTCCTCACCTCGAACAACCAGCAGGCTCTCTCCTATGGTTCAAACGTTGCTTACACATTTTCAAGTTAGTTAGTGAAATATAGCAAACTTTCCGGGGTGCATAAAGCATGTACTTAATTTCACTTCAGTTGAAAAAAATCTGAAACATTGAAACATTCCAGATCCTCTGTTACCATTCAGCAACTGATATAACACAACACCTAATGATCACTTCGTACAAAACCGGGTGATTCACTACGCCGGAATCACACTATTGAATAGACATTGCAGCTGTAATTCATTTGCACTTTTACTCGGTGAAACTGTTAAATGGCGATTGGTGATCACAACTCACAGATTCATTCACACACGTCTTGTATCCTCTGTGCAGAAGATCGACCGTTCTGCTTCAAACTTTCGCTGCTAGTTGAAATTCACTCAATTGTCAGTCATTGCAAGGCAGTCTTAAGGAACAATCACAAAACAGATTTGGCTGAATGCATAAGGTCTGAGTTTTCGCGAAACATTTGAAACATTTGACCGTCTGAATCCACTTAAACAAAACCTACCGGTTCATCTGTGAAAAGAGAGTTCTCGACAGACCGGATTGGTTCAGAGCGGGATAAATATACTAAGAAATATACCAGTGACGACGGAGGAGTTCAGTAGTAACGTAAAATTTCTTGTCTTCAATAGCCTAGCTGAGATCAGCTCAGAGAAGAATAGCTGGCACTGCTTTCCACCTTTATATTGAATAGCTCTTTGACACAATCTTTCGTGATGCCATCCATCCTGGAAATATATTACAAAGTGGAGTCCGTGGTGCCAATAAATATTTTCTCTTATTCGACGCTCAGCAGCACCGTGGATGCCACTTTGGAACTTATTTCCCGGATTATTCCTGAATCCTCACGCATAAGAAAGTCGCTGGTCATTAGTTAGTCAACCATGAGTGGAATACTTTACCTACCTCTAAGTAATACCCCATGGAGCACCCGTTTCAGAGTTATCATTGCCTGTGGGATCATGGATAGCGGTGACGCACTCCCAACACCGTCTGGATTATTCTTTAAACTATGAGGATCGCGTAGATATAATGAGACTGTGAAAAGATGCCATCGGTTGACCAGTGATGCAATAAGTATAAGATCATTTGAGAGGAAGCTAAGGAGCGAAGGGAGAAGCTGCAGGTGGCAGACTGTTGCCATTGGCAAAATGGATAGAATGTAATTGTCATCCCGGGAAGTACAGAAAAAATGTGAATTCAGATAGCCAGTGAATGAGTTCAATGTGATAGTGCTACTGGGGTGAAGTACTGCTAACTCCTTCACTGGATCCAAGAATCAGCGTCAACTATGTTATCAAGCGTGCCGTTCAATGTCAGAAATACGTAGGCAATTGCGTTTGATTCAAAGGCATCGGTGCTATTTGAGGGTGGTAATGGCCTAAATGGAATTTACTCACTAGGCTACTGAGGGCCTAGACTGAATCCACTCATACAATAAATCATGCTCACATTTGCGCCTGAGCATGGTGATCAATTTATCAATCCATCTTGACGTGATTGGCTTCCTTACCGGATCGACGGAAGCCAATTGCCGACGGGTTCGATCATTCTCGTCTAAAGCTCACTCAATCAACGGTCAAGGGCATAACGTTCCCGGGGGTTCGTGAGGGAGGGGGGACAAACGAACCCTACCCCACCCCACGGACACTTTCATCCTCGCTCGGTAACTCACTCAGAAAGTACTTTTGTGTGTTTACGGAGAAATTAGCTCATTCGGACGGTGACGTTTGACAGCTGAAATACCAATCATCTTGTTGCGTTCCCAAGGGAATGCGATTGATTGGATTCACTTGAAGTTACAACGGATTCACTTGAATTTGAAAAGGTATATATTTGGCTTGTGTACTCACTACCTCCGGAGAACTGTAGTAGAGAAACTCAAGTAAAGGTAACTAGGCCTTCACAAGAAGAAGCGCTCGAAGATCATCCTTATACTAAAATTTCATATTCCTTTGCTCTCTTTCGAATTGGTATGCACCTTTGGGAATGGAGAACACATCGTGATTTTCCTGTCATGAAGCAATTTCGTGGGAATAAGGCCAGGCCGGAGAGGGTGGGGACATCTGGAGAACCTTAGATTGCCGATGGTCTGTGATTAAATAACTCAGGACAATGAGGTATGCTGTACCGTAATCATTCAATGTTTTGCTTCATAATTAAAGCCCCGTTCAGTTGGTACCTCCATTGGTGATGCCAGTGAAATTACAGAACATTACATTTTACAGTCAGATAATTCCAGAACAATCGACCCATACGCCACGGAATTTAGTTAATCGTCTTTATTCTAAATGGTTAACTTATGTTCATTTACTGTGAAGTCTGGATTAATGAGCGAGGGAGATACAGAGGAACAAATCATCCGTTATTACATTCAGGTGATCTGGAAAAAAGAAGAATAAAATATCAATTACGTCCTCTCCGTTTCACAAAATAAGTTGGTTCCGTTTTGTACTTTGTTTCTGTCACTGAAAATCGATCCCAGTTTATTTCACCCGATGAACCTAGCAGATATTTTAATTGTTAGATATATAGAAGAATCATCGTCATAAACGCAGTGCCTACCCTTGTACTTCTCCGAGAAAAAAGACTTATGGCCTGTTGTTCATTTGTGTCAGTTGAGTATGCCACTCATCACTGCTTGCATCATTTTTAACCAGTAGCGTGTTTTTCACAGCATTTTCATTGCACAGTTCGAGGAAATAAATAGCAGAATCGATGCTTTTTATGACTACAAAGGCCTGAACATAATTTCTGGAAACAAGTTATCAAACTCCTGCAACCTGGAGTGCAGGATTACTTGAAGTTTCAGAGGTATATGTGAGGCTTTGAGCCCAAAGATAGTGAAACCGTCTACGATAAAAGTGAAATAGCATTGGTTAGTTTCAGGCTTGGAGCTCTGAAGTCCAGTTCACTTCAGTTCATACAACCGATAATATTGAACTCTAATAAAGCGAGTTTAGTTGCATTTTCTCAGGTGCTTCGTTGAGAGAAGTAGAGGGCCGAATTGGAAACATGGAAGCATTGCTTGGTTAAATTTACAAGATTAAAATTAAAGTTGAGAGTCACTTCAGTAGGTGATCCACCGACACTGTGCTAGACACTCAATTATTCTACTGAGAGTCTCAAGCTGTCGATTTGACGGATCCCGAGGCTCCAGCTGCTTATGGAGATCGAGCAGTTGCTCCAATGGGCAACTGTGGTTCCATAAATCTCTGCGTCTATTCTGAGGATTGCTTGTCTGGTTGTCCCACCAGACTCATACGTAGAGAAGCAGACACTGCTGTTCAAACACCGACAATTAGGAGGAACGTCCAAACAGCTGCGGCGTATACTAGTTCCCTCAAAGGTAACGGAATGTTACATCAATGCAATAAGTGTCTCACTTTAAAAAGTGCCACTCTAGTCGAGGATTAATTCGCGATGCATCTTTCAGATGAAATGGAGCTACTAGAATAAAAGGATTTTCTACTTTCTCTATTCCCTCCGCATTAGGGTGAAAGTAACAGATGAACCAGCCGAGAACTGTAAAAACAACTGCACTTAACAATCCCCGAAATTAGCCTCACTAACACTCAAACCATTCACAATTGCCTCACCTCAACTAGTTCAACAAAACAATGTGTTCGGCGTACTACAGACCCAACAGCTTGCCAACTGAGGATAGGAGGACACCTTATAGCTCGACCCATGCTGAACCTTTATTTGATGGAAGTGGTCAACAAATTTTAACCCAAGTTCAATCAGATTTCCAATCCGGGCCAGAAGTTTTTTCAACTAATATTTTCGTCATTTTCAAACTACAACAAGCAGTCAATAATATATAGTTTCTATTCACTTTGCGATGAGATCATTTTTTCTGGTTTGAGATTAGGCCCCTATAACCTCTGCTTATATTAAGTTTCCATTTTATGTACTAGTAAGAAATTTGCTGTTTCTCTCCCGTAATCTTTGTGATTGAAGCAATTTTTACTGGGCATACACTTTGCATCCTTTGCAAGTACTCAGTAGGTCTGAGTCATTGGATTGCATTACCGGAAACTACAAGACCTATTCGCCGACATTATTCGTAGGTCTTCCTTCTTTAGCTGAACTCAGAGCAAGTTACTATGAGCTAGAACCACGAACTATCGTCTTACTATTATCCCAGATATGTTTAGCAGTCAGACCTGATGAGGGCTGATCCAAAACAGTGAACAAATAGGGTTTTTTAGTGGATAATGTTTATTTAGTTACAGATGGTCCTTTACTAATATTGGGTTATCTTATGATTGTTTACATTGCTTTTTAACAGATTAAAGTCGTATGTTGATATTGTGAAAAGTCCAGAAGCCCACCGAAAAGTCAAAACAACTTCACTCATCTCAACTGCCCATTGAACGGTCACTAACAGACACATCATATCAGAATTCTACACGATATCGTCATGATGTCGTTATTCCATCACCTTATAACTGCTTGTAACATGAGATTAACCGATCAAACGACCTGAGAAAGTCCTTCCAAGAGGATCAAAACGTTGTCACCAACGCCTCGAGTTTCGGCTTTTTCGTTCGTCGTGGCTAAAAACAAACAAATTTTCTCAATAAAAAAATATTGTTTATTTTTAACACTGAACATTCTACTACCAATGTGAATCAAGGCTATTTGGGCTTGAATTTAATTGCGATCCCAATCTGAATACTCGGCTTGGTTCACTAACGAAGGAATTTGGTTTATTTCAGTTAAAACGGTGGGGAATTATTCACCCAATTAGATAGCATGAACCTATTTTGAGAATTGACGGGAACACGAAAAACTTTCGTTTGTTTAGCACATGAGAGGGGACACTGTGACCAATTACAAAAGGATATCCAGCAAATTGTTTGTCTGAACTTGAAAAGTACCCATTCCCAATGTTGATCGATCTCCGAAAAGGAACTTGATATTTTGAGGTAACTGAGGTTCTTTAATTGCCGGTTGTTACGCTCGCCTACACGCATGCGTCAGAACGTGCCTCAAGGTTCTGGAATTTGAAGATGTGTACCACGTGAGAAGAACACTTAGACTGCTGGCACATACCCAACACACAACTATAGATGTATGAATATAACGACACGTCAACCTACAGTGTGTTTGAAAATAGACGGGCGCTCAGTGGTACCTGAGTTGCCGAATAGACTCATTCATTCACGTACACAACCGTACACAAATCTGTAAAGACATACGCACACACGCATGCACGCACACTCATTGACTCGCCAAGACACAATCATTAATCGGATCGATCTGTGGAGCCTTGTGAGTTCATATAATAATGTCAAAACTGCTGCTGAGCACCGCGAGCATTCACACACACACACACACACACACACACACACACACACACACACACCTCATCACGCCGCTCACTCTCTCAACCCAATCTGTGCGTGTGCAACAATTTTCACGTGTAGTTCATCGTAACTTACTTCCGCGTGTTTGCACGTGGGTGCATAACAGGACATTCGAAATCGAGATTATTGTTTGTTTTTCTCTCTCGGAAAATGTATCGGTTCATGTTATCTTTTTGATTTGACCTGTTGGCTCCCGACCATCATTACGCGAATACAGGTGGTGTGCTATTGCTTGCCACACAGTGAGATATAGAAGACAGGTGAATGAGAGAACCGGTGAAAACCATTTTTTACAGTTTATAACTAGTGCTGTGATTAATTTATACTGGCTCTCGGTCCTCTCTGTTTTGTGCTTGTTTCAACAAACACATTCCCTTTGCCCCTGAAACATCCGCGACGTACAAATCGAACCCAGGATGGCACCGATGAACCCAATACGACATGCAAATCTAATGCGTGAGTTGGATTCGCTTACAAGCACCGAGGAACAAAAGCAGAATCTGGGGAAAGATATTCTGAGAAAGTAAGTGTAAACATTCTAGTGATTAAAAAAGACATTCCTATTGTCCATTCAGCAAAAGTTTATCAAAATCTTGTCTCAATGGGAGGAGGAGGGGAGTTGCGGCTTTTGTTTCGTTGATGAACACGCTAGTCTGAAACAAGTTTATTTATATAAATCGCATGGTAAAGGAGACAGATATTGACGCAGACGACCACGAGCGTCCATCTGGTACCAGGCTTGAGTATAGTGAGCTGCAAGAGTGAAAAAGATACAAAATCTATATCCTTTTCCAGTTCCACATCAGAACTTAATCATTGATGACTGACAATTCAGTGTGGGTATATCGGGAAGGGGGGAGGGGGGGATTTTGTGGTATAGCGAATAGAATATAGACTGCATATTTTATTTGAATCGACCTTCAATTCTAACCGGTGCGTTTAGGCAGTTTAACTTCTTGCAATAATCGACATGCTCTCCGAAATTCCATTCGCATTTAAATCGCATATAAGATCATGAAAATGTGACGATTGTGACAGTGATTCTAAAATGGGCATTAAGTAGTTGGTTCACGACCGCTAAATCAATCAGTTTTAACGCACGAATTTCATTGCTGTGTCAATAAATTCCGTCGTTTACACAAGCCCTAGGACTGTCAAAAACTCTCCATTACAATGACTTGGATACTTCACGTTTGATTCAAATGGAACGGCTTTTTATCCGGGGTTTATGGTAATCAGTTTTCCAGTAATGCAGCATGAGCTGACGTCACTCCGGAATACCTAATTGTTCAGTCAAAATGTCATGTTTAACTGAAATGAAAATGAGATACCTGAGTGATAGACAAACTTGATTTGAGTTCACAGACTTGTTCCGATAGGGCATAATACAAGTGATATTAGCGTGAGATTCGTCGACTTTTTTCTGTTTATTTAACCAATGCGTTTGAATAGATTAGTACGTCTACAAAATAATCTGTGCACTTGACAGATAAACAATGTCATCTATTAGGTGCTTGCCTGATATGGACGGTTTTATTTTCATACCATGACAAAAACAAAGCTCTGAAAATTCACGGTCACAAATCCCATCTAGTCAGCACTGAACAGTTGGTCACACACTGTCATCGTCCTGCTGACTGACACCATTCCTTTACCTTTTTGTGAACTGCGTTGTCCGGTCTAATCCAAACTCTTGTCTTCATCTTACTTTCGTTATTTAAATGATCGTAAAAGTCACCTTGACTACAGCATGCATGTGTATAGATGCCGTGAGATGATACTGGATTGTAGCACTGAAGAAACTGGTGTGCATTTTAACACATCGCCGGGACACAGTTTGCAATTGGCATTTCTGACAAAGAACAACTGCAAACGCAACAATTCAATGGTGCCAAGCTTACATACAATAAGGTGAGAAGGCTTTCCCAGTAAACGCATGGCAGCTGAGAACTTCCAGCGGTTTCTAAATTGAGAAATGCTCATAGTCAGTTATGAGAAAAGACCATGAAGGCGGAAGAAACAGACAATGCATAATTCAATAATGATGTCCTGCCCTTCGGTTCAGTTTTGTGGTCAGTGCTCTGCTCCCATCAGCTTGATATATAGACGGAGGTACGCATGCATAAACCGTTGGTTTCAAACTAGCCTTAATTAATATGGTGATGTGAGTAACGGAAGATTTGGTTCAATTTCAAATGGGAAATTTGTCGTGGATATAGCAAATGAATCGTGAACGCAATGGACACCTGTTTCGGTCTGGTTGAGTCTCATCAGCAGTGTGAATCCATCGACCCAACTGGGAATCGAACCCGGGACTTTGCATGCAGAACGCGAGCATGCTACCCATTCGGCCACTGCGCAGTCGATCAGACCGTTCTTTTCATTTTCCATTTACACGATATATCACAACCCATCTTTGTGAGCTTGTTGCAGTTCACGGACATCGCTGATCTCAGCACTAGCCTCCGGAGTTATGACTCGGTTGTGAGCATTCACAGCCTGACTTCTTGTGTCATGCGAGTACTAGAGGATTTGATACAATTTCAAAGGGGACATTCCTCGTGTGTATAGCAAGTGGTTATTATATCGCTCGTATTTCCGCCATCCTACTTTGATGACCCACTTGAAATTGACCGTTTCTTTGATTCACATATTTTTGGCAAATGCGTGCTTAGCGCTGAATGAGGTCAAACGAAATTGATGGTCCATATCAATTCTATTCATAGTTGTCTTGTAGCATTTATATATGTTGTTATGGTACTCAACGATCTATGGTGCATTTGGGTTTAATCTCCTCGGTTGAGTGGGCGGGTTTAAAGAGTGAAGTTTCGGAGGTAACTGTTTGGTAAATGTTGGGTGTTTTTCCTGATTTAATTGTAATGTTTAACCTAATGTCTCCCCCCCCCCTTTTCTAGCCCCCACTGAACCTGTGGATTCGGTCATAACTAGTTAATAAAACCAGTAGATGAATAAAACTTACAAAATATCAATATACGATTCCAGGTATCAAAGCTGTTAAACCTGATCGATGTGAAGCTAAGATTGATGCAATCTGGGTTAATCGTAGCAGCAAACAATTTTTGTATTTTTAAGAATAATAACGTTGAAACCTTATTGTGCCATGTCTGTCAACAGAGATCGTTCCAGAAATAGCTATGTTATACAGTAATCAACTACACCAATTGGACAAATTAAAGTCTCAGTGACCAAGATCAATGTTTTATTATCAGTTTTGTCCATGGCATGTGATTTTCGCTCCTTCTTTATATCTTTGTAACTCTTCCACCTTAAATAAAATTTTATCTGGAATCTCTTTCAGTGTTAACGTATTCACACTTAGATTTAGTGGGGAAGGGGGACACTTTCCACATTTTATGAATGAACGAGACAGAGTCTACGCTGTTACTCACTACCAAATGGATTTTATAGCGAAGATCAAGTGCCTAACTGGTTTCTATGTCCTCTTACCTATCTGACAACTTCTATAACACTTAAGTTTAATTTCTTAAAGCTCCCCGGGTCGTCATTGATGTTTGATGATCCATGAATCTGACAAAACACCAAATGTGAACTAATTTCACACACGGGACCTCCCATTGCAATGTGAAACATAATTCAGGGTATTGGCCGACTCATTCATAAATCTTTGTCTGCAGGTGAAAACGAAGCAAGCGAGTGACAAGGCTCTTTTGTGGTTATTATTCTCGTGGCTCTTTCAAGAANTCAAGAAAAACTGAATATTCAAAGGATTTCTCACACAAAGCCAAATGTGATGTACTGAAATTTAGTACGATAAAAAGTGGTTGAATATTATTATCATTGTTTTGCATAGCACATAACCATGCAATGAAAAGCACAAAGGACAAACGCCATAATCACGTGGATCTGGTGTCTATTTTTGGCAACCCGCAAACTATGGTTTGAGACGTGAGGTAGTGGACTAAATCAGGCATCAATAGGTTAGACAAGGTCTTGACCCGAATGACATAAAAGCTATCTTAGTATCGAGTCCCATGATTTTGTCAAGATTCAAACCTAGTTCAAATCTATTTATTGTTCATCACTGCTTCATTCAGCAGCGAGCTCCTGAAATATTTTTGCGTGAGGCATACCGATTTATAGTGTTCACTTAAATACATTATAAAACGTTCATGGAGAGCAGGAAGAAAACCTTGGCCATTTTCTACAGATTCACACCAGATTCTCTTTTCGGATTTGGACATAAGAAAACAATCACATCCATGAAATCCGGTTCGGTGAGTTCGGACGGTTGAAATTAAACACTTTCACAGATGTATAACCTTGCGTCCGGTGAGGCTGAATGAATTAGTCGCTAACTTCACATGTATAGTTCCAACCGTATCTGACTGTTTGCGTTCATACGCAAAGAAAGACATGCCGCTGGCAGTAGTTACTAATTTATTCAATATGCAAATAATCTTGTGTTGTTGTATGTGCTCAACTGAACAGGGAGGAGTTAAAATAATTGAACGTCCTGAAATATTCCACCCGTGCGTCTTTAACCAATGTGATATTCCCCGATGTTTTGCAAGCAAAGGACACAGGTAAAGGACTGAAATGCACTGATTCCCTGGCTTGGGCTTTTGCCGGTTTCGAGCACCATTTAGGAGAGTGCAAACTTTTTTCAGTTATGTAATAACAGTTCAAAACCTGGACACAAATTCCTTGTTTCCTTTTTTGTTTTGTGATGGTGTTCTTGATCATTAAAGCTGGTAAAACAGGTGAAATAAGATAAAGTTGTGGGAAACAAACGGAACAGTGTTACATCTTGAACACTTCAGTAATAGTAGTTAATTAGTCGGAGTATGATTGCCGTTATTATATATATATCGATATGATGTAAGTACTTTATTTAAGGTCCCTGCAGTTTTATCCATTGTCCATAATAGTCAGGTAAAGTACAAAATTTATGAGTCTGGATTGGCGAGTGAAAGACTCATGCTCCAAAATATAAATGAGTTTAACATTGTTGGCCGTCTGTTTTGAATCGGAAGGTCATAATGAACAATGGAAAGCACATTGAGCGGTAATCAAAGTAGAGGTCAAAATCAAAGTCCTGAGTACTGCACACCCTGACTGTAAGAGATCGACGCTGGCATCCCAGTTGACACTTTAGAATCAGTGACCTGAAACCATATCCCTTACAGTGTCTGTTGTTCGACAACGTGATCAGCGAACGACATGGGTAGTTTTGGTTCTGCAGTATTTGATACGCCAAAATTAATTTTCCTCGAGTTCGACAGTACTGAGTAGAATATAGTCCCAATGATTGTATTCTCTCCTCACAAGTGAGGCAGTTCAATCCGTTGACCATCTCGGTGGCAGTCCTTTTTGAACGCTCCAGCATCTTGCGATTACGTTGCAACAATGGGCTCCAAGCTTAGATGGCGTACTCTGGTTACGGTCGGATGTATACTGATAGCAAACTGGGGAGCAGTTTTGATTCAAACAGACCAAAGACTCGTCTAAAAAAATGAACAGTTTTCAAAACAACGGAAGAAGCCCTGTTCTATTTGATCGAGCAGCCTAAGTCCTCTTGAACAATTATACTCAAGTTGTTTTCACTTGCGGTATGTAGCAGCAAGGGAGAAAATAAAAATAATAATGAAAAAAAGAGATTTGAATTCCAAAACTGTTAACTAAAACTGTGAAAACCTGTTCTTTGTTGACTAGAATATACGCTAATGAGGGTACTGCAGAGTTACGGTATATGTTTATTCGAGAGGGAACACAACGATATTGGGATCTAGTTGAAGGATGAGAGCAATAGGAAGTTAGATCAACGTGTAGTGAATGTGCGGCGTCTATAAGAATGTTATGTGCAAAATTTTCACATTCATTCCTATGATGATCGCACAGGTTATTTACCAACTCCTGCAGTGGAATTGAAGAAACACGGCTAATGATGGTCAATCCACGTCAAAGCAAATTAAAATCTTTCTTAAGGAGGTTGGGAAAAATAACAGATGAACAATAAAATAAAACAGGGAAAACACACTGATACACAAAGTGGGAAATAATTGATTGTGGAATACGAAACTGACAAAGTTTACGGATATAAAAAGAAAGTCGTCGAAGCTTACTGACGATTTGTTGAATGTGAGAGGTCCAGTGAAGATTAGTATCGATAAAAACACCTAGGTATTTAATACAGTTTACCCGGGATACTGGTTCACAGCCAATCGATACCGATTCAGATGGGAACGAAGAGCGTGATAATGTAAAGAGATATTTGATACATTTAGAGGGATTAGGAGATAGGCCGGATGTGGCGGAAAACCGTTGAATGTTATCCAAGCTGTCCAAAAATTGTGAAAGATCAGATGAGTCGGAGATGGCCTGACACAAACCACATCGTTAGCGTATTTGAAGAGCGAGGTAGGAGCACTAGCAGACAAGTCACTAATATACGTAGAAAATAAGTATGGGAAAGAACTGCACCTTGAAGTAACCCAAATGTGTTCAACAATGGTTTGGATTTCTTCCGGCCTAACCTGGTACATTGAGTTCTTCCAGAGAAGTAATCGGCAAGCCAAGGTAATAAGTGTCTAGGAAAACCAGAGTTCTCCAGTTTACGAACAAGAAGCGAACGAGGAATAGACTCAAAAGCAGATGAGTAGTCCAGAAGCAAACAACGAACAGATTTCGCAGAGTCATTCAAGGATTTATTAATTTTATGTAAAAGAGACGAAACTGTATCTAGCGTGCATCTGTTTGGTTTATAGACAAACTAAAGAGGTTCACACTGGACATCAATGGAGGACTAAATGCGCGTAAGAACAACACGTTCTGCTATTTTAAGTCCAACAGAGTTTATCGCGATAGGATGAAAACGTTTGATTAGAACGTTTGAAGTAGAGGATTTGGTAAACGGGAACAATTTTTACTGGTTCCCAACAGTTGGGTATTGAGCAGGTTTTTAAGGAATTGTTTAAAAATGATCTGAATATTTCACTGAGAGAAAAGGCCCCATTTCTCAGAAGGGAAGATGGAAAACCATCGGGACCAACACTGCACGTAGTTTTCACGGAACGCAAAAGCTCAAACATTTCTTCTTTCGAGACGGCCTCTACTTAAACAGTATCGCCTAGAAAAAATGGCATAATGGCATCACTTGATGGGTGGATAAATGCGGCAATAACAATGTCCAAATCCGTTGTACACTCCGGAGTTTTGGATTTGTTCCCACACAGCAACTTGATACCTTGCCAAATTCGTTTACTGTTGTTACATTGTAGAAGCTGTGAGGCGTACGACACTGAGAGGCGTACGACACTGAGAGGCGTCTGACTTCAGCTTTGATCAAGTTGGTGTACTACTTGACAGCCGCTAAGTCTCTGGATTTGTAAGATCGTTCCTTCTGTCTTCTGAATGATTTCAGACCCTTGTGGAACACCGCGAGTAACGTTGATAGAACCGGAAGAGAATCAGAAACACGAACTGTTATGGTCCGTTTTCGGAGAAATGCTCTTATCCAATCAAGCAAGAAACCGGGAATGCCGTAACTGCACAGCTTCTGCAACAAAACTTGGTGATTTACCCGATCAGATGCTTTCGAGAAGTTCAGATAAATCACATCTACCGCATCCTCTACGTTGACTGTTCTGGTCCATTCATTACGAACAAAAAGCAAGTTGGTGGAGCAGGACCGCTTTTACCTAAACCCATGTTAAGAATTTTGTATCTTTCTTAGTGTTCCGTCAAAGAATCTGCCACAACTGGCTACATGACTTTCGACAGCATCGGAAGGAGGGCTACAGATCGATAGTTAGCGGGGTAGCCACGACATCCATCTTTTAAGATAGGCTAAATAACTCCTTTTTTCCGCGATTTCGGGTGTGCTGTTTTGTCAAACATTCGTTGGAATCGAATAGCTAGTGGTCCGGATTTGTTATTCATCAAAAAGTTGGGGGATTTTGGGTGTATATTCTCCGCCCCTGGGGTTGCATTTTTTCTCGAAGTCATTAATTTTACTTTGAGGTTTCCAGCAGTAAATGTTGAGTTGGTCAGCAAAGTTTATAGAAGATGTTGCAACCGGGGTGTGGGTAGCAGTAGATCTTCAACCTGTGGTGTAGCAAAAACGTAAGAATACTGACTTTTCATCATTCCAGCTGCTTTTTCGTTGAAGTGGCTGCAACTCTCCCAGTGCAGCTTAGTGCCAACATACCAAACTTGACTTTCCGAATTGAGTTAACGTGCTAATGTCTAGTGGTACATCAGCTTATCTTCACGAACAGGCCCGGTGTAGTGGTTCCTCATCATACGATAACAATTCCAAGTGAAAACATCCGAAAGGCGTTTATAATCTCGCCAGGATGAATCCCTTAGAGGTGTCCATTTTCTCGTGCGGCTTCAAATAGATGGAGTTCGGATGCTAGATTTGGTCTTAGTCACTGATATGACTACGTTTGTAAGACCGTCAATAAATTTCTGCCAGGAGTTCAACGGATTGGGATCTTCGTCATAGGAAACCCGCTGAGCAGAGAGTGCCAAGTTTTGCAACCGTGTATAATCTGTGGATCCGTGCATTTTATCTGGGGAACTTCCTTGAATAGAAGTGTAACAAATATATTTGAATGTAAGTACTGTTTGATCGCTGCGTCCTAGGGGTGGGAGTCACATTGGTGGATTATACCATCAGCTCCTCGTTGGTCAATACTCAATTCAGTATTGTTGATGACTAGAGGTTTCCAAACTTGGCGGCCTCCTTCACATGGTCGTACAGTGGATGCGAGTCAATCAGCCGTTTGGACTGATGTTCCAATAATCGATGGACAGTATGCAAGCATACAGATGCAGCAAAATAACAATGGATACATTGTGCCAATCCATGTTTCTAATTTCTATTTCTATTTGTGACGGGAAAACAGTTTTTCACAAAATACGTTGCTACAAGGTTTCTTTCAACTTTTGGGATCAATCTTCCGCTTCTTCTTTTATGTGAGTTCGCGATTCACCACTATGATTTTCACACAGTTTCAAATCATCCACTTAAAGAAACGGTTTTGGTATAGTTTTAGCCGGAGATCGATGATGACTATTCGACTCGTGGTCATACGATCAATCAATAACAGTTATTCAGAGCTACTGGATGGAGGAGCCCATGTCCTGCCCAGGTATTTCACCTCAGAGACAGCAATGTCCAATTTCAAATCCTCCCCTGCACAAATCATAATGATTGGAATTTTGCTTTTCTACAGAATTTCACAAATAATGCTTTCTGTTTCGGCTCGGACGCATTAAACCTAAAACCAAACCAAAAATATTGATGTTCGGTGGCGGTTAGAGTTGTGTTTGGAGGTGATTACCGAGGATCTTCCATTATATACGAATAAGCAACGACTCATTTTATAGTATGGAGGAGAAATATTCCAAACGTCAACTGACATCATTTTAGCATAGTCCCAAAGCCGTACGTGGCATATTTGTAATATCGTTTGTCAAAAGACGTGAAGCAAAATAAGTTCTCACCCAATGGGAACAAATATATATATATATATATATCAGAATTGAGATTGCGTATTTCATCGCGAAAATGGTTTAAGGACTCGTGCAACACGGGATTTTGTGAAACACAGTTGCCCCTGAGATCCCGAGTGTTTTAGATCCCGATACAAGTACTCACATCAAAAGNAACAGTTTAGAAAACGTACTAAATGTGTTATATGACTCAATTAAATTATTACTTCATGAAGGTTTTAGTTTGCCAGCAAAGAGCATGCCAAAAATAAAATAGCAAAAGACTGGGTCTGATTGGATTTTCATGGAATTTTTAAATATTAAGGGAATGGGTTCACAAACCAAGGAAACGGGCTGTTACATTATTGCACGACACAGACTACTTTCATTGTCTAAAAATACCGTCAAACGTGAGCTGATATTCTATATTACTGGCCATTGAATAGAGAATTTCAGTTGGTGATATCATTGTCGTTTCTGACGAGTTCATACACTGAGGTTAGCAATGCACGAAATAGCCTATTTCTAGGGTGGATTTGTACGTATCGCTTCCGGCGGTCTGCATTTCTGACTCCTACACAAAATAAAACAACAATTCTCTCCTGCAAACTTCAGAAGTTTAACGACATGTGCGGTACCATTCTCAGAATTCATTGTCTTTTACTGAGTTTTATTATTATGCTTATCAAGTTGTACTTTCTGTTGTCAACTAGGAGCACGGTCTTGAACCCAGACAAGTGCCAGATATGACTACCAGTTAGCAAATGTTCTTGTCCGGTTAGTGATCCGCTTTGTTGCATGTACTTGCATACTTCGGCTTACAGTCCTCCGATTTCTGTGAAATGACCGCCATCAGAAGAATGTCGGACTCACACAGAAGTTAATCTGAGATGTGTATTCCAAGGGGAAATCTGTTATGTACCGTAAATAGCAAATCATCCACAATCGTTGCAGATTGGCTTTCCAGGACTAGTGACGTGTAAGTTATGTGAAATACAGATTGCTGTAATTTGCAGATGCAAAGATCACTCAAAAAGATGTTCTATTCTGAGACTACGTGCGACTCGGTACAACAGTATATGTTACTCAAAGATGCTTAACACAAAGGTGGAACTGCGGATGGAAGATAATAGAAGCTGTGGTGCACGGGTATTGGGGACAACAAAATTCCTAAATTGTTTCAGCCTCAGTTGCTTTGCTTGTGCAATCAAAGTCCATTACTGGTATTATTCGTATGGCTTTGGACGTTCCCATGATCTGCTAGCTTTATCGCATTGAGTGTATTCCAATCGTTCTGAAGATCATCAGAGCTGCCGTCTGCCCAACAATCCTACCCCATTTCAACCTTATGAAGCAAAATTGAATAGTTTTTCCTGTGTAATCCTATTTGCACATGAGGTCCTAAGTCTGACAGAACATGGCTCACGTCGCCTAGCCTTCGTGTTCAAATCAACCAGCTAGACCCCTTGCTTACACCCACACAGCACGACATTGCTTCATTTGTGAATCGATCGCCGAGCAGTAAATCAAACGATACATGCTCATGCACAAACAAAGGCCTGTTGCAGCGCATTAAGAAGAAATTTATTTCCCTGGATGAATGCCTGCTACCATCTGACCGTCATGTCATTCAACCAATAGCGAACTTGCATAGCACAGTCAAACCTTCTTATCTCTTCTGTAAAACTAACAGTATGCGCGGAATTTGTTTGGACAACTCATTCTTGTGATCGTTCAAAAAAGGCGAGGAGGCAAAGATTTTACTTTTAGTGTTTCATCCACTGGGTAAATACCACACGATCTACGGTTAGTAAAAATTGAGGCGAGCGAATAGAGATAAGTGAAAGAATAGCCGCATCGGATAAAGTTGAAGCAGTAATGCCAACTGATGTATGTGGAGTTTGTGGATGACAATGAGTACATAGGCGTAACACAGTAGATTGCAACATATCTGCCAAAAGTGGGCGTGGATGTTCTTTTTCTCTTGCTGCATACCGATGAAAACAGATGTGATCCAAAATTTATAGTTTAGAAGTGCAATATCGTTCTGTTCAACGGCTCACTCTCCAATTACGACAGAAGTTAAATATAAACGAGAGTAACTTTATTTTTAACCGTGTTACCATGTTTAATGTTTGATCTTTGAAATTCTAGACAAATTGTACTGCTGATTCATTCTATGGTTCGGAATAATCAACTGAGCTCACCCACCAGATGTATCAGAACTTTATCGGGGTGTACGTAGGAGGAGGTTAAGTAGATATTCTCATCACTGGGTTTATCCAGGCTGGCTGTAGATCATCTCCCCGTCTCGGTGTTGTAGTCAGTGCGTCGATGAACCCGCCCGTGCACGCACCGGACGGAGACTGTGTGGATGTGCGTTCGTGAGGCACAGCCTGGCCTAATCTACTCAGCAATTTAACCTAGGGGTCTGCAGGTTTTAGCTTCTGATTGTATCCGCAGTAGTGAAACTGCACTTTCCACCTCGGCCTTTCGAGTATACGATCATGATGGGGTCCGAGAGATGCCGATGTACCGGTATAAAAACGTGCAAAGGATGAAATAGATCGAACGAGATTCCGCACATCCGTCCTTATGGTTAGGTGTATCAGACTTCAGTAGACAGTAAGCAACTCATGATACATGGCTTTTCAGTAATTCTACTGTTTAAGCTAAGCAGAATCTCTATGAATGTTTACTCATCAGGAATTTGTTTTCGTTTGAACGTTTCATTTATATGGAACAAGATAGACAAATGAAGCGAATTAGGAAATCTAGTTAGTATTAACCGTGCTCGTGTGTGATGCACGTGATTGGTCACAACCAGGGAAGACCAAGGGTAAAGGTCATACGCTTTTGGACGCACAATGTGGGTTTGTTGTGAGCGAATGATAATGCCCCGAGTATCCTTAGTCGGTGTTTGTCTCGATGATGTAACAAAACCGAGAACGCGTTCGTAAGGCTACCTTGTGGCCGCTTTCAACCAAGTGATGTGCGATGGTCGAAGTCGGTCTACGTGAAGCTGTCAGAATCTGTGGAATGAGCTGAGACGGGTCACGCACAGACTTGGGGATGTGTGCAGCCATTCTAGTTTCAGTGAATTCCTCTCTCAATGTTTGTCTTCTGACTTGCCTGTTCAAATTCATTACGGGATCCAAATGTTTCAGTTTCATTCATGTTCCGGTTTACATGGATGGCTTGTTTTGTCTGACCCAAAATTATTATTGCTGTTCCTCGCCTCCACAAAAAGGATCAGCTGTAATCAATCAATCAATCAATAAACTGACTTGGTCTTCTGAGTTGTTATAACAGAGAACAGCAGCATACACATACATTCTGTTTTAAGCAACATACTATCAGTGAAATCACTGTCTGATTTATACTAATTCAATCTAGAAAAATCTGATTGATTTCGACAGATCACGCTTTGGACGTTCACTTCACATGAAATACTCTGATCATCTGGTCCAGTATACATACACTCGGCGAGCACTGAGCCTGAATGTCATTCTTGGCACAAATCACACCTGTTGTATTTCTATTGGTCTTCCGGGGTTATGAACACCCAGTGCTAACCGACGAGAAGAAAACTCGTACGAGAATATCTTGAAAAAGTGAAGTAATTGAGTAGTTATCTGAGATATATTTCGGGCCCTGCTATTCAATTCTGAAATGGGTGCCATTTTACTATTTGACGGTAAGATAACTAGTAGGGTGAGGCCGTTTCGCCATTTTAATAATGCGCTCCAGACCATTAACAGCAGCAACTCAGCAAGCAAAATCTGAGAATTATATAACTGCAACTGATCATTGCAATAGGAAATTCATGGACCAAGGGCTAAGCAAACGGGGACTGAGGAGTCAAAAATTTGTATAATCGGCAGGACGAGTGCATACACCCCACTCTCTTGCTACTTTGTGCTTCAATTCTACCCAGCAAGAGCAATCAAAGCTATCGATTGAGATCAGTTAAACTTTGAGACGAGAGAAAAGAGACTCCTTTGTGGTATTTTTACCACCTATCCATTTATGGAGGAAGAGTTGGAAAAAAACAAATACAAATTTTCCAGTCATAAATTCAAATAAGAACAGATTACGTAATATCAAACAATTCTGATTCACATCTCGTTTTCATTTAAAAACTAATTTAAACCGAAGAAGAACACAATCTTCCGGTTTACTATTACTTCCGCTAACATGGTACCTAAAAAAATGACTTTTTGTAAAGTTTTCAATCTCTGGTTTGTGGTGAGCTTAAATTTGTATTTGTGTGTCATAATCTGCGAAAGTACAGTGGTCTGAATTCCCTACGGAGGACTTTACAGTTAAACTTCCATGCCGAATGGAATATGAGTGAACCAACTTTCACGCTAAGTTTTTAGGCAATGTTTTCTGTGAGTCTTTTTTCTCTGTTTGCTTGTCGGTCTGTCTGTATGGCTGACTGCTGATGAGAAGGCGTGCGGGACGGGGGTCAGAAGACTCAATATACACGTCCATACACGTCCATATCAATGTTGTTTTTTAATTTTATTTCATTTTTTATCGGATTGTAACGGCGAACACATTTTTGAATGCAATGTAGGCACAACCGCCTGCACAAGTCATCTACAATACAATAATACAATAAGACCATTCTGCATTCAGAGCTTGTGGAAAGAAGGATGGGACTGCGAGTTATTGGAGCTTGTTAAGGGTAGCAATAATCTGATTTAGTTCTCTTTGAAAACCGATCAAACTATTCCTTGAGCAAAAAGAAATGTTACAAAACTAAATTGTGGGTTAAGTTAATCAAATCTGACTTAAAACCGCCTGAAAAATGTGGAGTAGTTCAATTTATAGAGTCAATTCAGGAAAAACCGAAAAATCAGTGGAGCAGTACAGAAGGAACTGCAATAACGGGGATACATAAATGCGTTCTTGCGTTCTTTTAAACTGCTTAGATATGGAAATTCATTAATTAAACCCCGGAACTTTCAGACGCAGTCGAGAATTTGGGTTGTTGCCTATTATCAACCCCTGGGGGAGATGAAAGAATCATCTTATACAAAAGCTGATTATTTAAGAATACATGCAGAGTCTGTCTTGATAGAGGTACATGAAGAAACAAACGTATTTAAGCCATTTTGCGAGTTTATGTTGAAAACAGATTAGGCAAATAAAAGCTGAATCCTTCGCAGATGATATAAATAAAAACGCTGGTGCCTGATAGGGAACAATCACAGTGAGAATGATTGAACACGTGAGTGCAAGGAGATAACAAGACGACCACAAGAAAGGGAACAGGATAGGCTTCGAACCTCCTCTGAAGTTGCTGACCAAACAATTCGATGAAATAGTGAAATAACAGTCGATAAGTGACTTTTTAGTAGAACAGTCTGGTTATCAATGGAGTAACTGCTTTGGCCGTCGAAAAGAAGGAAGTTTACGGAAGGAATTCTGTCACAGAGCAGAGTCAGATGACCAGAAGATCAGTTTTTATCCAATGTGTCTAGATTATAAACATCTAGCCTACAAAATACATTACAGATTCTTATTATTGATCTCCCAGAATGAGCTCATCTCAAGAAACATCTGACACCTTCATTCCTGCGCATATAATGAACATTTATGATTCGAATTCTTCTCGAAACGAAAGTATGAACTATTCTGAAATTTATCAAGCATTCGTATCATTTATGTCCCTGGGCTTGTAAATCTGATCCCACTTTCCAACAACTCACACGCGCTAGTGCTGTAGTATGCCACCGTTTCTAGGGTATACCATAAGGGATGTGGGTCGAGGCAGCGTTATTCGTGCAAAGAAAATTCTGGCATGTGTGTGTGTGTGTGTGTGTGTGTGAGGGGAGGGGAGTTACACGAAGAGGTTCATACCCGTCAAAGCACAACGAACATTTCTTGCGAACTTCTTTGCCTTTTTTGTTTAATAGTAGCAATAATTCGGTATTTCCATGGGTTTATATAAGAAGAAGAATAGAGAAATATAAAATACTTTTTCACAGAGTTAAGTCACTTCACGTAATTCTTTTTGTAGAATACGTTTTTGTCCAAGTGCACGGAGGTTCCCCTGTTATTGTGAGATGAAGAGCTGCAGGACAGAATGAAGTTTTACACCTGAGGCACGCAAATTTGATCCTCGTTTTGATGCTTTGATTAAAATTTGTACTGAACACGTAGAAAGAAATAATAATAAGTTGCTGTTCAAGTTCCTATCATTGGTGTGCACTGATTTATAAAGTCTGAATTACTAACCCAAACACCTCCATCCAACTTTGATAGTTGGCAGCCTCGCTGTCGTCCGACTTCATACCAGGCTGATCAAACTGTTTGTGGCTTGGCATTGGAAGTATTGGGGCTTAGGTTTTCGGTTAATGTGAATGAATGTTGGGTTCCCGTGTTTATGGAGATCAGAAAACAAAGATGTATTGCAGTAGCTAATCAATGAGCAGACGGAATCAAAATAGCGTCATGCCAAAAGCACCGGGGGTGCCAATTCACGTGATGATGATACACTTCTGTACTGTGTCAGTCTCATTGTATTTGGTTTAGAACAATTTTAGAAACTGATGGCACCTGTATATTTACGACCAATTCTTTAGCTGTTATGATCTCTCCTTTCCATAAAAACTGATAAAAGCAACTCAACTAAGAGCTCATTTTATAAAATTCAATGAGAATTCATTCATCGTGATTGAAAATTCTTTGACTCATAATCTCTCGGTCTCACTCACATCGTTGAAAGTGATCGGTTATACTCATCCTTCAATCTATTCGTTACTATTTGTCAAAAGCTGAGCTGCGATTTTGCTGGTATCTCCAAAATTCTCATTTCATTGATCATTCTTACACTCTCTTATTCTATCAACACGTTCGAGGATTTATCTGGATCATCTTCCCTTCGCAAGTGTTCTATTTTATTGGACACTGATTGAAATTTATCCGTTATTCTATCCAACTCCACAATGACACCATTTGTGTCATTGTGCTGTACCGACAATTGAAATGCATGGTCCCTTCCGATGGTTCGGCGATTTATCGAGAATCGAAGGTATAGATATCACTTTGTCACATAATCACATAAAGCAATTCTGAGTCGGTTGATTATGGGTCGATAAGTATTCGCGAGTAGAGGCAGAGATCTCATAGCTCAGAATGAACAACGTCCTTTGTGCACATCGTATCGACCAGGACAACTTGTTCTCTATCATATACAGATGAGAAAGATGCGACCAGATCTAGGATATGCTTGAAGATATAACTGTACATCCTGACTTCATAGACAGTAATTTTTGTTTAATTGAATAGTTGTCGGTGTTTCAAACAAAGATGGTAAAAATGCTGAGATGTTTCTGCCAAACGGTGGAAAATGCAAACAAAGCGACCAAAATAATTTATTTTTGACCACTGATGGCCAATGGAGAATGCATTTACCTCCTTCACAGAGCAACACTGATCCTTATGCGACGAAACTTTTACTATTAGAACACATTTGACAAAATGTACTGGTGGAATGAAAAACATGCCACAAGAGAACTATCATTCGTAAAATCTCAATGGTCGAGTACGTATAAAATCGGACCACGAATTAACAAAAGTAACTTGAGTTACTAAACTTATTTGAGGCTCATGGAACGTAGTGCTTTTTAGGTGTGCGGACTTATCTGTCTGTGCGTGGTTAAAGCCACAACAGACTAAGGCTGAAATCCATAAGGTTCTGAGTAAGTTTATTGTAAGTGATTGATTACATGTACATACATTTTGAATGTCACATGTCACTGTGTTCGGTGTGATTTGTTGTGTCACGTCAAGATGTCCCAACATTAAGTTAATACACCAGTATTCCCAAGACCTGTTTAATTGATACTGAACCATACGGAATTAAATAAGTTATCGGAGTATTCATCAGTTTGCCGTGATGAAGTAACAAATTTGAAAACACATTCATAGAATCTACCTAATGAGTGCCCTCCATCAAGGGGGCCGGGCTAGGTGAGGCTGAAACGTCGCTTGTATTGTAAATTTATTGAAAAATGCGTTCAGTCATTCTTATTTTCACTGTTCTACCAGTGTATGCCTCCTCATATCTGTAGCATAAAGTGCCAATGCACTGGGAAGTGGATTCGAATAACTAAACTTTTGACTGGAGTCATGAAAGGGGTTATATGGTCTAGAGGAGATGTAGTACTTCGGCCATAATGGAGCATCCGAAATGCGTTGTGTGTTATAAACCGCAATGTTAATTATTCTCCGTGTCGGAGAGATACGTGAATATATTTTTCGGCGCCAAACGGGTGAGCGGTTGGCCCTGGTTTCTTGTCAGTCTATACAGGAATGGTCATAGCGGATGTCATTTAGTGACCATGTGGAGTACATCAGAACCCGAAGTGGCATCGTGTTCGCTCGTGGGATGACTGACATGACACCAACGGGACGTATATAAGTGTACTCTAAATCACGGAAGATTCCCACAGTAAAGTTGTGGTACAGTACCCACATGAGTTGATGAACACATTGATTGTAGACAAAGATAGGCCTTAATCAGAGTTCAAGTTGTGCTGTCTAATAGTTCAATGAGGGGCTTTTCGGGTAACCTAGGTATACAGGTACACCCTTAGACCTGACGATGGAAAAAATGATAGAGTTGTTCCTCCTCGTATCGAGATTAATCTATTTTGGTTTTCTTATTTAACCGTATTTAATTCTGTTAAGCGTTGTTAACCGTAGACAGGTATTGACCAAACTCCATCAACATAACTCTTATTTTGGGAATCGATTTCAGTTTCCAGCATCATACGACTGACGCACCAGCAACTGGGGTCGAAATAAAAGCAACGACAAACGTGAATAGTATTAGATATATTTTCCGTCTAATATGAGCAATATCATATTCAATCCCACGAATAATGCTTGTAGCACTTGTAGCATTGGGAGGAAAAAATCCGACGAAAGTCAGCGACTTGCACGAGTTTGATCAGAAGCTCTATATAAGCTCGTCAGTGGTGTGGAAGGAGTGAGAAGGTCTTAAAACATAAAATCAAGAAAATAAGGTCACTATTTTGCGGACTTCCGCATATCGTTCATTCCGTTACCTAACCCAAATCATAGGTGAGAGACGGTCTTACGTGAAAGATGTTGGTACCATGTGCAGCGCAAGGAGATGAAAACTAGGGGATGCATATTGCAGGACAGAATTTATTCTTTTAGTAGAGCAATTGTTGATTATTCCAAGAAACCGAGTTTGACTGTTGTGATTATTGAAGAATTCAGAGAATTTCTTGATATATTGTCTCATAATTGATTCGCACGATTTTCTACTCAGGTTTCAGCATTGAGTATAAGATTCGAAACATCGATCAAATTTGTTTTCTTTAGTAAACCCAAACATAATAAAATGTAATAATAAGTTATTTTTAATTGTTTTATTGTCACATGGTGACGATCATGAAAATGACCAGTACGGTTTCGACAAGTGTAATACTTGTCAATTTCCGTGTATTACAGTTGGTTTGCTTCCCAAATATGGTGACAGTGCATCGCGGTGAAACGGATCGCTTGTCTTTTTGTACAGTCGTGTGATGCTTACTGTCTGAAAAAATAATTTTCATCTAATTGAACTGATCAAATTTTCACGAATATATCGTAGATTTTGATGCATCTCAATTCCCATAAAACCATAATGTCTGTGTGAGAGAAAGACTGATAGTACTGATTTTGACTAACTTTATCTTTAATTGCAATTTTCAACTCCTTCAGTCAGCTATGTTCTCAGGAAGCACTGGATTCAAGTTTTTCTCTCAAAACAGCCTGTCAGCCTTGCATATTGAACGACCACCCCGGGTTCGTTGCTGTTGGGCTCAGTGAACCACAAGGCTATCATTAAAGATGTAATCTGAACAAACTGTGGTTGTTGATTCCGGTTAGCTCTAGTGTGAACCGGTTGGCACAGTGGACACAAATGCCATGCATGTGGGGTTCCGTAATTAAAATCACCAGGGGGGTGGGTGGGGTTGGTCTAATTACAGCACTTGTGAACTTTGTCAAGAGCACAACGTTGGTCTACTGCTCGAGGCCTGTATAGTTGTATGGATGAAATGACGAGTATGCATGGAGACGAGGTCCAAAGAATGGTCGTTTGAAAACAATATCGCTCATTACACACCATCACTCTCAAGTATCGTTGAGGGAAATGTAAAACAGGAGGAATCTAGGTGACACTTATGTTGAAACGCTTAGGTGTCGACGCAAATGTCGAAAACTGTACGCCTTTCTTTCAAAAGTAAGTATTTTAAGATCGTGTTTTTATGAAAGCAACCAACCAAAAAATATCAATGCCATTACAATATAAGGACATAGAACAATAGGCGCAATAGGTATTTGGGACTACCGGTTTTCTCACCGGTAATTGGCTCTGTCGCATTATTTTTACTTCATATTGCATAATTTATTTATTTGAGAACATCATCCTGATGTTGCTATAATCTCATCAAAATCGCATTATTCTGAAGATAAAAATGAACTTTACGTTCATTTTAACAAGATCCTGTTTGTATCAACCCATTTGATTGTCTGCAGGCACCAGACACTACCGAAGAATGAAAACGTTAAGAAATAAATTGATAGAGATGAGAAATGAGACGAAACCTATTTAGCTACGTGTCCAGTAAGAACACCCAATGCGCGCTTGGTTATTACCATGTTGTAATTGAAAATCACAGGTCTTTAACGTTGCAGCAAATAAAGGAAGTGAATTGCCAATTAAATGCTTATTTATAGTTTCAGTAAGGTATTGAAACATGACATCATAAGGAAAATAATTCATTTGTGGGAAACTGTCATATTGGAAGAAATGCATTCCTTTGGTTTTGACAAATACCTCAAATTTTATCACCAAGGGAGCTTGTAGTAGAGAAAATGGCCTGCTTGACAGTATAATAATGTATGCAGAAATAGATACCCTGCTCGCATATAGCAGTACAACAACAGTGACAACCTTTCTATGAAACTGGGATATCTATAGATGAACATGTTTGGCAGGATAATCATCAAGAACTGTTGCGCTGTTGTTATTTGGAAAAATTACTCATCTAGAAGCAGTTTCAGTAAAAAACAGATCTGGACCCTGTGATGATATCTTTAATACGGGCACATCGGGCCACTCCTTAATCTTTGCGGGCACATGATGGGGTGCCCTGAGCCGGAACAGCCGAGACCAGGTGAAGACATTACAAGAAATTATTTGGCTTTTTATCCACCCGGAATTCCGAGCGAACGCGAGGAACATACCGGTTTTTTTCAGAGATATTTACGGTTCATTTATTTTCCTTCCAAATGACGTTTAGATGAAGGTAGTTGGTAACAGACTGGGAAACGATGCGACGGTGCTCAGTAACGAGGAAGAACCTCGTGGAAGTTAGAAGTGGCCACCGAATGTAACAGAATTCTACTTTCTTTGTGACCGCGCTAAAACGTCCCAGGCAAAGCCTTGGAAACACAAAGGGTGCAATGTATTTACCAGAAAATATGTAGTATGATTATATTTATTTGGTCTTCGAGTGAATAAGATGAACAAATTGAAGACTGACTAACAAGCGATTTGGACACACAGAGGCCCTATTGCAACCAACACCTCAGTTTGAAGAAATTCAGGTGGAAATTTATGGAGGAGGTGGAATTCGCCACATTTTATGAAAATATATTTAGCTTTTGCAAAAGTAATAGAATATAGTGTTTAGGTAAGCTTGAGAACAAGAAGAAAACTGCGAAGCTGTGAAATTCGCCGAGGATGTGGAAAGAAGTGCATGAGAGTCAACTGTACAGTTGAGAACGAACGAGAAAGAACTGAACAGGTGCTAGAAGTATCAAAGTTCATGCTTCTATAATTTTGGTAGTAGAAGCTCATGGAATAAATGACTCGTATTGAGTGTGGCCTTCATCAAAAAGTAGAAACTTGACAGAAACGCTGACACGTGAGTTTTCCATGAGTTTCACTGAAACAGCTATACCAGAGCTTACAGAAATGAACATAATTCTTCTGAGCTATTTGAGAAATGTTTCCCAACTGAACATAAGAGGCTTTATATAGTTTATTCACCAAAGTACAATGAAAGACAGCAGAGCATACTCCAATTACAAATAGGGTATATTTTACTAAACCTAAGATCAACCTAGGATCATACGGTAAAGAACCGAATGCAATCACATTACGGTAAACTTCATTTAGATCCAGATGAAACTTTTATTTTGGTGGTGGAAACTGACCCTGGCAATTTACGGCACCTTTGTTATCTTGAAGACTTGAGTGAGTAACCACCACC
>UZAN01039957.1:36488-49774 GCA_900618425.1 Echinostoma caproni
ACAACAACAACAACAACAACAACAACAACAACAACAACAAAAACAAAAACTTTACAGGAAAATTAATAACTTGGATATTAAAACAAAATATAATTACTTATAGGCCTTCTCTCACTCTCCTCCATTTCCTCGGCTTTCAGCCTGCTGTTGAACTTCCCAAACTTGATGGAAATGTACAAAGCCATACAGTCAATGACACTACCGCAGGCTCTCAATTCTCCATATCTTAGACAGCTGGGAATCAAGTACGTAGATAGCATCATCGAACTGGTTCGGAATTACAATGACGAGGAACTTCTTTCACAAACCATTCTCTATTTGACCAATGCGCACAAACATCGAGGAATCACTGTGGCACATTTGGTGGTAAGTTACAAATTATTGATTTAGCAAAGGCCTGTACTAAGGGTATTAACTGAATTATTTTCTATCATCAGATCAGATTAGTTTAAAGTACCATCGCATTTAAAATTCCCAATTTTATGCATCTCGTAATAAGTTTCCCAGTTGATTTCCTAATGCGAATAAATTTCCCTCTCTGATGCTTCCCCCAGATTCATGATTGTGTTATCCAGTAACAGATCCCAGATGGCTGTCCATTCAGATAGTACGGTGATGAGAGGACTAAACAGTTCAACCTATTCAGAGATGTGTTATATGTTTCAAGTTGCCCAGAACTTGAAAATAATGAAACCATCGCGAGTAGTTAAGTTGTCGTGAATGTTTGCTTTTGTATTGTATGATTTGTTTTGTTGAGATCTCTGGTAAATCTCTAATTTCATAGCGAAAATAAGCTTTAGAGGCGCATTAGGATCTAAGTTCAATGATTTAGTGCGGTAAACGAATGCCAGAGAGTGAGATTCAAAGTCTATTTTTCAGCACACCAGAGACAGATTTGGTTGAGCTCTAACTAAATGAAGTTAACCCACATTTCGATCAAAACGTCACCTGATGCCACATGAATGCTCACGTACGTTCGTTGTTGTTGTTGATACAGTGAATAAAGTAGGAGTAGGAGATTTTATATGCTACTGAAAAGAAATCATATGTGAATGGTTCATATATATATTGAATTTTTGAATAGAGCAATCAAATTGTGCACAACGTGTTTTTCTCATGCTTTTGTTTCAGGCAGCGCTGCCAGTTTTCACGGACACCATTGTAAGTTATCTGAAAACCGAGGAGAACAAAGAAAGCATGCAAGAAATATTATCTGTGGTCTTACCGCTGATCGGTAAACGTCTCTGACCCATTTGTTTTTTATCCCGCCCTTTTTCCCATCTCATCAATGCTCCCTGTTCCACTGTTCCTACCCCAGAGGACTTGTGAATCATTTACCTACTTGGATGCGCATTCGTATATATAATCTTTACTATGAAGTCTTTATTGATTCATTTCCGCTATTACCTCCAGTGTACAGAGTAAGCTTGCCCATTGCCAATAATTGAGTCTGCTTCTCTTTCGCATCTAAGGTTGATATGAAGTATTCTGTGTACAAGCTTTTTTCTTTTCGTTTCTTGGAGGGATATTATCATATTCTAGTTTATTGATGAAGCTAAAAGAAAGAGTGTGCGAAGAGAAAGATGTGGTTTGTGAGATAACTCTGTTATAGAAACTATGCTCGGCGTTTGAATCTAACGAACTACTCATCTCTCAAACATTTTGGAACATTTTTGCTTCCGTTTTGATTTTGAAAACAGGAAAATCTTGACTACAAACTCAGTGACTCCATCATTGAAAAGATAAGTTGAACGATAATTTGCCTGCAAATACGGCGCCGTGCCTACGTTGGTCGTTCTGCACCGGACGAGAACAGCAGTGCGTTTAAATGTCTTCAGCAACTAGGTAGTCAACTCAAGGAATAAATTACCACAGGAGCTGGTGGAGCTAGGGAGGGTGCATGCTTTCAAGAACGAGCTCAATAAGCGCTGGCTGAACGTATTTCTCGAAGTAGACGCATATGTTAAGGTCTGAAAACGGTGGTAGGTTTTTTTCAGTCACTAACCACCCCAAAAGGGGAACACTTCCAAATGTGAGGCCTCTCGCCTAAACAAGGGGAGAAGATATTTTTCCGTTCCCCTTCCCTTTCAGAGTTTGAGACGACTGGGACGAGAAGAAAACGTGAAGAACTACAATATAGAACACTCGCAGGGTAGGGGCTAACACGTGGTTTACTACCGAAGGAACTCTTGACAATCGATTGGCCGTGGCCATCTTCTGTCCTGTGCAAACTGACTGACTGACTGGATATCCGGGACGTCTCCAGACAGTGATCGATTATCCAATGCACAGCTTTTCGAAAGGCTGTATCAATACCAAATGGAGCATTGAACAGATATGTACCGCGCCGAATAATGGAGTATACTCACCTTTTGACATCTATTCAAACTTTTGATAACCGTGTTCAACAAGTGACTACTGTAGTGATCGTAAGTAGTTTGTTTCGATGCAGTTTGTCATTTTTACGGGCTAGGAGAATAATGTCAGAAGGAGGTCTATACAAAGCATAATTCAATGTGTCCGTGCTTTGGAACACACAATCGGGTGCACACGTTGAGATAGCTAAACGCTGCACTGGTAAACGTGAATCTCGCTGAACCCAGGAATAAAGAATAAGCCACGGCTGATTTGACGGCCCGCAGTGAATCTTTTGTCCCGATCAGACTGATCTGTCTCCGAGAGGGTAAAGTTAGCCTCGTTGAGAACCGCATACTTCAACAAACGAAAATTGTGAGGATAATTTTATCTCAAGCATCCCAAACCATCTAGGTGAGTTGAGCATTTAAATTAACTAAAGGCTAACAGTCTACGGAAGTGGTCATCCGCGCAAGCTTATTAGAGCCCAATAACGTTCACTTACATCAGTAGATTTCCGCTTTAAAATGCCTATTGGCATAGGAACTGAGAATCTTTGTTTGAATTGCAGTCAGTAATCTGTGATTCCCATTATCGTCCATTCAAAAAAATTTTGAAGAATAAAGGATATCGGATATTTAATACCTAACTGGTAGAAACTAAACTCAATGGTTACAGTTCTGTGGCTGGTTTATTGGCAGACTATAGGTCCAACCAATGTTATAAAAGACATCCTGTTTTCGGACTATACGAATCAAATAAGGGTCAGAAACATTATAGGAGGCAAAAGATAATCCCATTGCAGTATCTATCCATGGCTATAAAACCTACCTAGCTGATGTGGTAAGTGGGCCTTCTCGGTTTGAATGTGAAGAACAACGTACTGTCTGAATATCTGGTGAGTCCATGTATATTCGCCTTATCAACAATACTTTTTCCAACAAGGTGGAGCGTCAGCACATTCTGCAACTGTTATGACCAATTGGCGAGATGTTCGTTTGCAGTAGATTAGATAGAATGGACTTACATCAGGACCCGAGATATCTCCTGATTAAACTCTGTTAAACTTTTCCGTTCGACATTATGCAAAAAGAGAAAATTATATTATCCCCAATCACAGAACTCGGATTAGTGTATGCCTGAGGGGGGGGGGGGTTCTGATACTATTTATGGCAGTAAATTAACAGAATATGGATTACAGACTGCAGATTTCACTGTCGGAGAAGGTGGAATTTTTAAACACCTAAAGTGGAAAAGAAAAGAGAAAAAGACTGTGGGTTTACAGAAGCTATGAACAGTCAATCAGTGGGAATCTTCAGGGGACCAGTTTGGAAATAGGACAAGACAGAAGCATGGAATCAACTTTTGCCTCCGCCAGATCTCTAAAACATAATTGAATAGAATTGCTTAGCCAGAAAAAATATGAACGCTCTCATTTATAGACATCCCAATGAATGGGAAATTCTTATCGCCAAAATAGTCTAGTAAACTCGCTATCTTAAATTAGTGTTTTTTCAGAAGATGCGCATCGGAAGTAATACAAGTCGAACGACCTTCGATGACCGCGTTTGGCAACTGATTACTTTAGTTTTTCTCAGTAGTCAGTCTGTATGAATTCTACCATACTTACGGACATGCAGGCCTTTCGCAGATATTATTTCTTAAGTATTGGCACACTTCGCAACAGAGGATTTTATTATGTAATGCATTTTAATCAGTGAAACAATAAAACACATACAATATCTGAAACCTCCGTAACTGCCATTTAGTAATTTGGCCCAATTTTGCATTGTTTCGTTTGGCCGTTAATCAAAAGGTTACTATTTTAAACACCCGACGGTATGATATATTTTTGTCATGAAATGAAAACGATTATTTCAAAGAGGGATTTAAATTAATGTTTATCAGTGGCAGGTGGTTCAAATATTGCGGGGTTTTTCTATTATTCCGTTAGATTCCCTCTATGTACACATTTTGGAGATTTTGGATGTGGACATACCCCCATCCTGAATGATCTTGATTGAATTTCATTATATAACACATTTTCTCTGCGAATTTCCCTATTGGGTAATGTGCGCATTACTGAGTAATAAGGCTTTTAGAAAAAACCGGCAATTGCTCCAGAACTATAGCAATACTCTGAACGGATCAAAGAGAAACATACAAGCAGTCAGTTGCTGAGTACAAATATCAAGCGTCTTTCTAAACTTTGCCTTTTGCTGCATACCAACTCCTTTCCTTCAAACACCAAACTGCCAGTTGCATATATTTCTGTAAATTTCTGTAGTTAATACGCCTGTGAGCTGATAAAGTAGAATTTTTTCCGGATTAGAACAAATATTTGCTTACTTTAAGAAGGTGATGCGTGATTTATTGTCCCCAATCAATGAACGATTCGTAAGTTTGCCTTAATCGTGTTTTCATATCCAACTATCAAGCAAATTACACATTCGGGTTTTGAAAAACTTCAGTGCTTGAACAATGGCAATTGTTTTAGTTTTTCCAGGGGTGCACGGGACTGAAGAAAGAGGTGTACAATACCAGTGAAAGGACGAATACATCAGACTGTGGGATCTATTAAATTTATTCTTGATGTAGTCGAAATACGATCTTGGTGAATTGCTTAGTTCTAATGGCTGCCTACTTCTTGAATTGAGGCTAATTTAACCATACTGGAATAATATAAAACTGAAACCTGATTGCCTGGATTTATTTAATTGAGCAGGTGCAAATAGACAGCAAGGTCAAAATGGTATTGTCCGAATTAATGTGATTATCACCTCTCCGACGAGTGTAAATTTACTTCCATTGATAATCTGATGTCCCGTTTGACAGCCTAAGGTTATCTGAGTATAATACTGTTTAGGAGTCGTCATCAGTATCGTTGTCGAAGAAAATAGTTCAGCCAACCTTTTATCACCTTAAAAGATTCTGATAACCGTAAGCAACAACCGACTACAGTAATGATTTTCACAAGTCAACTCAGATATGGTTTACTACTATTACGTATGTGTGGGCTTTCGATTGGCACACTTTTGCCATAGAAATTGACCGTGAAATGTGTTGATAACGTATTTCTGCCGATTGCTCCAAAGAAACCGTTATTTAAAGTTGCCACCACAGGTTTCCCTCTCGTTATTTCTAGTTATCCATCAGCCTCCGGAGACACATCTTAACCATTTAAACAATGCTTGAGCTATTTGATTTTGTGGAGTAGAAAAATAAGTTATAATGACTTTTTGGCACATATTATCAAATGATATATCAAGAACTATCGAATGAGAGCCCAATGTGTGCGTTGTTGAAGATTTGTTCCCTAAGTTCGCTCTTCCGCTTGTGCTGCTATCCTTTGTAGTATTCCTATAAAATGAATAGGTAAATGGGCCTATGGAAAAGAGCTGAACTGGTTTGGTTTGGTGTATACATCGACCGATGGGTGAATGGATAAACAGAGAGATAGCACTCGATTTATTTGTGGGTGAAACTTGGAAGTCAGATTTGTGTGCGTGCGAATGCTGCCACTGTTCATAACCAGCTCATACCCTAGCAGGGCCTTATTCGGTTGGTGCATAATTATTGTGAATGTAGTAAACGTTGGAAAGAACACGTTAGGGATGTCCAATATAGCACAAATTTCCCCCTCTTTTATTTAACGTTTAGAAGCAATTTACAAGACTGGTGCCCAGCTCTCATGGCTCGTACAATCATTGAAATCACCTTCGTGAACAAACCGGAATCCACAAAGGTATTTGTTTTGAGTAGAAAAATATCATTCATTTATTCGCGTCACGCCATTCCAGGAGATGATAAAGAGAATTAAGAACATTGCATTTGAAAATCAAGTGAGCAACAAACTCTCTTGGTTATCGACATACAAGTATGATAATGGAAACTGAAATATATTTCTCTGTTGACTGTCGTGTATCACGTATTCGATAAACATTTGTATATCTGTACTAACCATGTAGTATTTCTTTATTTTACTCTATTGAAAATACGATTGGGAACCAATTTGCAAGAATGGGACTGAGGACGGCCAAATGACTCCTACGGATAAACACGAGTGAAGAGGACGGCAATTATCTGTCCATACTCACAAAGGGAACACGATCTGCGCACATGCTTCGGCCGGAAAAGTTAGCATTACCATGAGACTGCTAGATTTTTCACAGTCCTTTCCATTTTCTTATGCTTCCAGTTCTGATTTTAGGTTATATCAATGATCAATGGTATGTGATTTATTTCTAAATTTTCTATTCGCGAATAAACCTATCGCATAACATTTATGAGAATGTTGGTAAAGTATCTGCAAATTCGAACCTAGGTTGAGCCTACTCGTAAGTAGTAACTCCCAATCTACGCCATACCTTTACAAGTTGGCTCCAACACGTTTGTAACGTTTCTAGTATGCGTGTAATCCCGTTGATACCGCAATTCGGGCGAAAAATAATATTCAGTAATTGATGTTCATATTTCAATGAACGGATAAAACCTTGAGTTGTTTGGTGGTGGTAAAATTCCAAGTGGATGGAATGGGTAATTGCGTATAGGTGTATGCTCTTAAATGTCATGTGATTCACTCCTTACTGCCGATCATTCAAATGAAGCCTGTTGGGTTCATAACCAGGTTCTAGGTGAACAGTATTATTTTATGTTGCGGATTAAAACAACCAAAATTGCTAAATATAATATGTGCTCGAAACCACAAATACATTATCATATTTCATAAACCAATTTTTGGCAATACATTAAAATACGTGCATTTTGCCATGCATAATCACATTTAGCGATTCTGATCGAAGACTTTTTTGTACTGGGGCTATGGTTGTTAAATAAGCCCACAGGGCTTTATTACAGAAAAAAGAATATTAAAGAGTAAAGTGTGAAAATCTTGTAAGATGATCGATATTTCAAAGGCTGTCTTGGAATTACGTTTTTATTCACATTTGGTGCTACTATTTGTAAGCATATATTGGACACCAAAAAATTTTTAATATACTCACCATGGCATGTGCCATGTTATAAATTGAAAAAGAAGCCCCAGCCCGAAGGTTCGCGGTTCGGTTCGAGACACGGACACGAAACGTAGACACCGCTGATGAGTCCCAAAGCTGTCCAGTGCTCTTTGTCGGTTATCCCAAAAATTTCCATCGCACATGAGAAGCTGATATAATTCGGTGTACAACTCAAAAAGTTGTCTAACACTTGTGCTGTACATCAGCCGTAATTGTCACCTAGGATAAAATACTAGAATTTTTGAACAATTCCAGTTCCATATTTGGTGTTTCGATCTCCGATTCATTCTATATTTGCAGAATTTTCCAAAAGTATTTGACTCTGATTCGCGCTCGTGAGTATCTAAAAATTATGTTTGATATTTATGCTATAAGTATAGTTGTGTTCACAGTAATTTAAAAACTGCCTAATTTATTGTAGATTGTGAAGAACACTAGCTGGAAAATAATTTAAGCTATTTTTTTAAACAGCGTTTATAGAAACCGGTTAATCCAGGGTGTAAATATGAAATAACTTTTCTTAATTACAATTTGTTTATCCTTCTGAATGCGTAAAAACCATAAAAAGCAGAAGATGAAATATTTTACCTTTGAAGTTGTCGATTGACTGAGAATGTGGAAGTTTAGTATTTGTTTTAGTTTTTTGTTAACCAGCACTTTGAAATAAAGTCCTTTGAAGCCCCAAAGAAAGAAGGATGTACAATTTAGAGAAACGTACTGAGTATCAGGTGGGATCACATCATCATACCTCAGTGAGTATAAACAAATGGATAAAAAAAAACAAATATTACTGACTGTAAAGTCAAAAGATCCATTAGAGAAGTTAAAACAGTCAATTAGGGAAGCCAAATCTGCACACATCAGCTTTGGATATCAGTTAATGGTTTGATCAAGTTAGTTAACGTGTGAACCAATCTCAGCTAATATTGTCTTCGAAATTGGGAAAAATCTGATATTCGTTTGCAACGTGGTTTACACAGGTTACACTTTGCCATTGGAAAGCAGCAAACTATACTTTGTTGATGCATATTAAAAAAACTTCCACTCGAAATATTCATTCTTAAATCTATTTGTTCATAACTGAAACCATCAATTTTCTAGAACGTTTCTCATGCTTAATACTCCTCTGACAATGAACGTTGATGCCAACACATTGGTTCAAATAAAATTCGTCCCATCAAACCAACGCATACTTTGGTTAGTGAGCAAGAGACATAACTTGTCTTCAATGATTCATTTTCGGTGTGCAAAATATGGCAGTTTACATAACCCAGCTGTAAAATGAAGGGTGAGAGTAGTATGTACTAAAAGGAAGCAGTAGATCTTCTGCGCTCCATTGTTAGACGCTAAATGAAGTTTCCATTTAGTTTGAGCTGTACGGAACGTTTTTAGTGAATGCACTGTTCTGACCTCGCGGTTTATCTATTCAGCAAGCGTTGGCTAAACCGCTCTTCGATGCCTTTTAGGGAAACATCGGAAAACGCTACCTGGTTTTCAGTTTTTACCCCTATAGTGAAGTTGTTATCAGGGTGTGCACCTGTTACACTTGCCAATGGCCAATTTGGATTACTATCCTAGTCAAATAAACACAATACATCACCGAATTTGCTTTATTTTTCTTTTTAATGGAAGCTTTGGTTGCACTGTTTGTTAGCATTGTCCTAAAGGTGTTCTCAGACAACGAGTCTACGAGTCTACAACGAGCCCACTGTGACACCTTCTGATGATAAATAACATCAATGGATTTGCGTCGCACTTTCTTCGTGAAAAAATAAAGTAACTTATGTAACTTAATTTATCAGTCGAGATACCGATATTATTACCATGGACGCAGGCCGCTACGCAATCGATCTTTTCTTTGATAGGGGAGTTAGTGAATAGCGAAGTTAAATCGAGAGGCAGCATTCGTAGTCCAGTTCCATTGAAGTCCTTTATCGTATCCGCCAGATCAAAAGAGTGTCGTAGGGCATGCTTCGGTAATTCAGTCTGTCGGTTTCAGTCTACTCAACAACCATTAAGCCAGTCCGTTATAGGTTGGGATACACCTGATTGAAACAGCGTTCTTTTGTATTTTTGGCAGTTAGGATATTCTCGGAATCCTCGTCATAATGAATCGGATATGCCCGAATGTGGTCGCGTCAATCTTAATTCCTGCAGTCCTTCATTGTGATATGTTGCTGCTCTGTCTTACGGTTGTATTCACCTGAGAGTTGGCTTTAGTTTGGAATTTTTGTTTGAAAGTTCTGAAATCATTGGTTTTCCAGGTTGACATCAATATCACTTATGTGTTTATTTGTCTAGGATATGCGGTTTGTAGAGTTTAACCGTAAAAAGGAACCATTGGATGAATTCTGGTTATTGCTAAGTGTTTACAAATATCATTGTAGAAAATCAAGACTATGCTCTCCATATGTTTTAGCTACAATTATACTAGATTCGATTTTACCGTCTAGACAGTCTGTTTTGGAATTTTGCATACGACATCATTCCTTGCTACGTACAAGTATCTTGCAGTTACATTCAATGTCATTGGTCTATCAAACTTGCATAAAGAAAGACAAGCAATGATCTGCTGATCTGTTGTAGGCACGTTTTTCGTCCAGTGACATTAAGAAAAAACTTTTCCCTAAAGATAAAACAAACACGCTAGATTTATGGTTCATTTTTATCCTTCACGATTCCAAAGATATTACGAGGGGGTCAATAAACTTTTCAGTATGTTTTTGAATTATGGCGCACAACTTTCATTTGTTCATTTCACTCATCAACCAGTTTGATCGGCTTAGAGGTAGCGAGATGTACACGCACGGAAAAACCATCAAATAGCGAAAAAAGTAGATCAGTAGATCGGTCGAGCAAGCTGCATAGTTAACTAGTTTACAGGCCTTATGACCCAGAGTGTGGTCCAATATGTTTACAGAATTGGAACAATACCCACTGTCCATTTGTTCGGATGATTCCACATTTGAGCGTGACACACACGTACACAAACAACTTAGTTACACAAATCTGTGACATCTTCGACAACCTTCGGTAAGGCCACTTAGGTCTTGCTTTGTTTATCGGCTAATGTTGTCACTGTGATGAACCATGAGAAATTCGAGCCAGTTGAATGTTCATGGACACTAACGCGTACACAACAAACGTTCTCGTTCACCAGTGAGATGGGTTGATAAACGAGCGCGCGTTTGTAGTCCGGCATTTCAGATGTGTTCGGTGACTTTAGCTGAGATTACGAATCCTAGTTTCCCCCCGGGGTATCCCATAGGTACTTGCACATCATTTTCAGTTTGAACAGGATGTTTACGTAACAGGAGACAGTTCTCGGAGCGGCAAACAACGAGAAACTCACGATCCGGTGGAAATGTGGTTCAACCAAATGCATCTTATACATTCTGCGTATATTTTACGACGGAAATAGGCGGGAATTGCTTGCGGGTATGGACACATTTTATTACCCCAGACATAAAAATAACTCGCGGTTTGGTAAATGGAAATAAAAAGGCCTATTTGCGAACAATAAAGCCCAACTCTTCAGTAAATTGGATTCGTAAAATCAACTCAATACATGAATTAAATCATGAGCAGACACGTATGTATATCAAGATAGATCGATTGGATATAAATGATAATTATAAGAAAAAATACATATAGTTGCAGGATTACAATGCCACTTGAAACTGGACTTATTTTAACTCATTTACTAGCATTCCAAGTGACACTTTGCCCAACGTGACTGTGATATGACAGCGTAACAATGGGACTTCAATTCTTTTTACGGATAATTTACAAAACAGAATAAAAAACCATGAGTGACTCGCAAAAATACTTATTTACCTTACAGTATGGGAGCTGAAAACAACGTTACTAACGCAATTGCTCGAAAATATCAGCTTTCATGCTAAAGGCAAGCGATCGAAAAACAGAGATTGTGATGTTCAATTTATCAGGGGTGAATGTGTGAGGTTTTCAATGCGCATTGGTAATTACGGGTAAATGCAAAGGAGACAGACAGCATTATTTTCATTGGTTCACAATCAGTGCATTTCTCTTATGCTTATAGAACAGAGCGTAATGTCACAAGTACCGAAGCCATGTGGGGCGTTTTCGAAAACTTGGTATCCGTCGTTTAGTTTCCAGCCACGAGGTGACTCGATCGAGAGTCAGTTCATTCAAAACGAACGGGTGGATGCCGATTTAACAAGACTGTCCTGTTCCACTGTAGGCAATTTGTTGACTAAATGGTAAAGGTATAACAACTCGGCCAAACCGTAAACCAAGACCGAGAAAAAATTATCTACGGGGGAATGTTTAATTGAATGGTTGTACTGTTTCCCATTTAAAAAAGTACTGCGACCCCTAATCATAAAAGATCGATTTTGACCGTGATGCTTCGCATCAGAAAAACGCCCGCAAAAGCCATTCAGTAGCCCCGAAAATTTAAACAAATTGCATAACAGTTTTCAGTTCAACGAAATGCATTGTTAGAGCAGATAGAACGAGGTTAAAAACTTCGGAAGCACTTTGTAGAGCACGCTGTCTCTCTCATCCTGGTTAGGAATCATAAACTGTAGTGGAAATTAACCGAGTACAACGCGACGCAAACCCAAACACGAGTTTGGAAATTCGACATAGCGAACGATTATTAATCAATACACGAATCAAATATCCCATCTAAATTTACAGTTCATCCGGTATACTATACAGTCTGGAAGCATCGGATTTGAGGTTTGTTCTTGCTAGGACTATCTGCATTGTCAAGCGGCATGTTTTGACTCCGAACCCCAGCAGAGATAAAGTTTGTATGAGGATGATCAATTGAATCTACGCTGTTTTCACTACTTACCTTATCGTTGTTGATCATCCCGGCATTGAGAGGTCGAGTCACATTGATCCCACTATTTTTTCACTTTGTGTACAATATAAAACCGAATTTGCTACAGGATTCCATTTATTGTTTTTCCTTAGGTCCATTTTGGATCGTTCGTGCACCTCTCTCAGCTGCCCAGCTGTAGACCTGATGCACTTCTAGCCCGTTAGTGCACCTGTGGTTGAAGTATAGAACGCTCGATTCTGCTGCCTTTATCTGTGTTTACTTATTACTTGCTCCTGTGGAGCAGAGTATGCCGACCGCACGACCGGGTGTCTGTCCGAGCGTATCCGTGAGCTTCACCCTGCGTGTTTTAGAGGCGGGGCAATTAGGTCAATCACAAGTGCCGTTGTGTAGCAACATATTGACAGTAATCACATCGTACACGTGATCGAAGCGTTTTGACCTCTAGACAGAATCAGAACGGCACGGTTTCCGTGTCCTAGCTGCAGCGGAGGTAGGTAGCATCCGCCTCAATCCGTCTAAACAAACCCCTTTGTGTGTTCCAAATGAAATTTGTGCAAGCACTCAAGCTCTCATAGTAGGATTGCCGACAAGTGACACTCCACGTAACATCGGAACAAATAATAAACCACTCCTGACGAATCCAGGTCACTCACTTGCAAAGCGGTGCCAATTATGTTGCAAAGTGTTGGACATTTTAATTACTTTCCTTTCCTCCGTAAATCCCTTTGTGTTGTAATAGCATGATTAAGAGGCACTGAGAACGAGCTTCTTGAACAATTTTGGGTTCTCTCAGCATTATGGGATAGCATTACAGGATTGGATTGGTCACAAAAGTAATGTTCCCGTAGGTGCCTGACGCACTTCCCCCGAGTCTGACCGGAATAACCAACTCAAGTTAGTTGAGATATCATTTTCACTGACAGTCAACGAGCACACGTGCACCGCTAGATTCAATGGAGAGCACAGTTGACTGTCGAATCGCATTATTCTTAAGCATCACACTAAAACAAATCTTGCACTGTTTAATCACGTACAAGCAAACTAGTTCGACAAGATTCGATTCACATTAACTGAAAGTG
>UZAN01039957.1:80640-100002 GCA_900618425.1 Echinostoma caproni
ACGGTCTTAGTGATAAGTCCTTCAGTAATCCAAACAATTTTGGAAGTATTTTCCCTGTTGGTCGAATTTGTTAGGAACTGCTTTTAGCAGTTACTCACTTCTGCATAAAACACTATGCTTTCTAATAAAGAACCCCTATTTTGCACCATTCAAGCGTTTTTAGCCACTTCGAGAAATTTCGATCGATCACTGATTATAGGCTTTATTCCTTTATAAGTATCTAATCTATACAGAGCTCTAGAGATAAAAATTCTGACCGCTGTTTCTCGAAACTATTGGATGGTAGGGCAGAAACTTACGGACTAAGTTTGCGGAGTGTTTACTTACTCATTTGAAAGAAATTGAAAACACTAACACAGTGATTTGAACTTGTTTCACTGGATTGCACACGATGGGTTAGACAATTCCGTCACGAGTTGTTCTTTCCATCTGTGACACCTCATACAGCATTTGTGCAGATGTTCAAACCTACCATCTTGAGTGCACAGTATATCGCAAGTATTGATAATTCATCGATAAAGTGTTAGGCTAACAATGTTCAAATTATTTATGCTCAGCTTTCTTCCGTATTAAGAAAAATCCAGTTCGGTCAAATAAATGATACAATGGATTTGATTCTCTGCCACAATAAGTTCTGTATGGAAACGCAAAATGCAATGTTTCGTGATTAAGCAAAAAAGCTGTTCCAATGGTATGGTAATATTTGCACCAAATGGATGAACAACACACATGGCATAACCTGTCACATTTGTTATCGATTCAAGTTGGGAAGAAACCTTTCAGCGCAGATACTTCTCAATGCTAAAATATTTGCAGTTAGTCATTTGTTCAATAAGTAAAGCCCGCTCACAACCACGTATTTCGATAGTTTTAGTCCAGGTTTTGGTCGGATGTGTTCATAGCTGTTCATCTGAGATGACAAGACGAATTTAGGATTAGTATTATCTTTTTCTAATATGTTAATCACATTGAGCGATAATGATAACCGATGAGCGTGACTCTCTCTCTCTCGGTGTTTATCACATTCCATATCGCACATTGGATTTGATTTTTTGTTGAAATTCTACAAATATTGATCAGCTTCATCCTAAATTCGCTTCGATATACGTGCGTGATGTGCTCAGCCTTAGTACCGAGTTAGATCAGTATTTGAAATGACCCCAATTCTCAACAAAATTTGATTTCGCAATTCCACTCTTATGGTTTGTTAGCTCTTCAATTTCTTAAACACTGGTTGAGAACTGTCATATTTGGGTGCCAGGACCAGATGGCTTTTCCTCAAGAGCCTTAACAAAAAGATGAAACAGCTTGAAATTCGTTTTTCATAAGGAGCTGACGACTGTTACTTCAAATACCTTGATCGCTCCTGGTATTGAACTGATAAAGACCAACATTGAAAATTCGTGACTGGTGGCCTGCATCCTGCATTTTCCTGAGGGGCTGGCGGATAGGCAACACTAATAAGCTCTAATAAGAGTGAAACTCGAGCCTACAGCCTCTCAAGTATCTGGAGATAGTCTATTAAGGATGGTCAGTTAAAATCGATAACATTTATCCTGTACCACTACTAATAAATAACTATAACTCAAGTGGCTATATATATCATACACTTATAATAAGCGAGTGCAGCGATAATTTTTAATTGGATCTGAGTTTCTTTCTTTTTCATAACAGTGCATGTGATAAAACACATGCAACACCAATATTCATATCTATTAAAAGTTAGCCACTTTTCTAGTACTTTTATGTGGACCCGAATTCAGAAAGAATGGTATCTCAACTTCAATGATTTCTAACGAGTACATTAAATTCAGGGATATTTTATGGACCAACGGCACTCAGTCACCAGATTTCCGCCTTGCTTAGCCTAACTCCCTTAGGCATTGCACTTCTATGTCAACTTTCATTTAGACCCTTTAAAACTGTGTACGCTTGCGCGCAAGCGAACGAACGAACGCCGGAATAAACGAGAGGTGTGTGTGTGAAAATGGAAAGAAAAAGACAATCGTCGAACGTGTATTGAATAGTGCACCGTCTTCGTCGTGCTGAGACCATTTTTGAAGCTATGAATAAGATATCACTACCTTTTTCGATAATGGCAGGGATTATTGTCATACGGAATGATCTGACTGGTTGCATACCAAGCACGTTTTTTCCTGATTGCACCTGAACTTCATTGTGTATGTCCGAATATCAAAATTCTCACAGCCGACGCTGCTTTTTTGAAGCGATTCTTTCACCGAATGCGTGGCATTTGTTTGTCATGTACAATTACTTCAGTGCTCCGGTGGTAATAGATGAAGGTAAATTTTGATTATGGAAACCTTAGCAACAAAAGGATATACAGGAATTAAAACCACTTTATTTACTCCCTTCGGACGAGTAGACGATGTTTTCTGAATTTCTTTACTCAAAGTAGCCGGAACTTGTCACATACTGATCAATTTTTCCTGAAGTGTTCCACGCTCGTGGTGGCAGTTCACAAGAACATTTTCATTGGTGGTACCGAGTTTGATGAAGGTATCATTTTTATATACTATCAATAGAACCAGAGGGTTTGAGTTGACGATAAATATCAAAGATGCTTTGCAAACTCACCCCCTCCGGAGAGGACTCGATATCAAGCCAATCGTCGCTTTTGAGAATGAAAATTTCCATAAAACAGAAGGCTTTGTTAAAAATCAATTCATCCTTTCTGGATTGATTGTATTGAATCCACGTCCAATCTCCAGCCAACCTGATAAACTGGATATTTCAAACAATGTGCTCTGTGGGATTATTTCAAAAACCTGGATATTCGCAAGGAACAGAGCCAGATTCAACAGTGAAATATAGATAGATATATAAAAGTCCCTCCAATGTTTGCAACCTGTGTTCTCCGAGTAGATGTTGTATTCGAATAATATACCCAAAAAAGCCTCATTTTTATATGCATGAAAGTAGTGGAGAAGTTGATTTGACTCTATGGTTAATTCTTTCTACCTGCAAGATCCCCGGTTAGGTTCCCAAATGGGGTCCTCAAATTGGCAGTGGTTATGAGACCCGCAAAGTCGAAACGGCTCTCCAGTGCATCTAGCTCTTCTGTTTATGTTTCATTTACACAACGAATTTACCATATAACAAGGCTTCGTTAAATCAGTCACCCTCTGATCACGGGACGGAGACTGTCTTTATCAATTTCCGTTGTCAGCGAATTCCAGGTCTTCCACAGAAAAATACCTATGGTGAAGCTTGATTGTATTACTTCTGTTAGATGGAAATCCATTCAACATCCGCCCATCCAGAATCCGGTCTCGAGAAAAGGAAGCTCATCGCAGCATTCATCACATACCTAGTGAACCTAACAAGGATGTATGATCTTAATGCATAAATTTATCTAATCTCTATTTTAACCCCATCTTGATCTGATTACTGTTGATAGAAACGGAAACCGTGGGGGACATACTCACTCAAACTGATTGTTTTTTCTGTCCAAGAATATTGAGAAAAGTAGTTTTTCTTTCGATGTTTGCCCGCTGTGGAAACGACACTAGATTCAGACAAACCGTGATTCTTTCAACTTAATTCCTGAGATCATCATTTGAGAAACTCTAAGTTCTGACCATCCGGATCAAGCAAATTCTAAACTTTATGTGTGTGTGCTCTTGATGTCATCACTTATATGTATGAAAAATAATTATTGGAAGTTTTGAAATGATTGGATTATGTAAACATGGTTGGCTGAGTATGACGTGCGAATTAGAAATTCAGAAACAGGGCTGGCAAATCTTTCGAATTCCTTTGATTACCTAGAATGCTTGTCTCATACCCTTCTGGCATCATGTTGATTTGACACAAACTAGTCCTTACAACACCATTGTTCCTTAGCCCGCGCCACATCGTCCGAATTATGCATTGACCTGTTACCATAGCATGTATACTCTACTAAATGATCAGCTTACCTTTCAGTCACTTCTGGAGCTTCATAACAAACTGTTTCACAAGCAGTTTTCACCACTTTGAACGATGACTAAAAGTTTTCAGGAACTAATGATATAATACTATAGTCGTAAACGAACTGGACAAGAGCTATTTTCGGTTCAAGTTACACAACAGACCGAATACAGTAGTCTGCGTTTCGTTTTAACAGTTCAAAACGTTCCACTGAACATTTTCCAAACAAAATAGACTGATAAATAAGCAAATATTGCGTTTTATAAAACAACATAAGTTGTATTTCCGATGGAATACAGAAAACGCGTTATGGTCACAAATCAAAATAATTTTCTGCACTGCGAAGTTTCAGTCACACTAGAAGCATGATTGCTCTTTTCAACCGTTTGCATCAGGATATGATTATTTCTAAAACCTGTTGTTTATTTGTAGGTCAGGACCTTCAACTAACTAAAATTAACCAAGATCAAAAACAACAAAAAAACATTCAACAGGTTTAGGTAAATCAATGTTTGATTTAAAAGCTTTTCACCTTCCCCAAAATGATTAACATATATTCAAAACGGGCTATAGTGCAAGGAGGAGCGAGGATGTGGCTGGGCNCGATACTACCGGCCCAATAGCCACATTTCACTCCATCCTTCGTTCCATGGTATGATTGAAAAAGTGGGGCATGAAAGAAACCCTGGATGAACGTACATCAATCACACGCGTGCACTGCCGTCTTAAGGGAGACGGTGAAATTTCAGTCAGTACACATTACTTGAGATAGTCCAGAATGGTAGCCGGAGCAACCGAGACTAGACGTCGGTGTGATTGCCTGTGAACTAAAGGGGTGCTCGAATCAAGTTGTCCAACTGGACACAAAGATAACAACAACGAAAACCGGGCTGTGTATGTGTATGTGTCAGGAAGCGTGACGGCCGGGGAGAGGTAAGTTAAATAAACACGAAAAGTCTGTGAACGAAGCGGGATAAGCTAAATGGCGAGATAAATCTTTGACCAACCTTTGAGGTTTAAGTTGGCACACGGTTCTGTGAATTCGAATGGAAAAACGAAATCAGTAATAGATGCACGTACGTTTGGTTGAATGGAAAGACATACACAGAAAGCTAGAAATCTATACGGAAGTTTAGAGGTATGGATTTATCGTATACAGTGGCTGATCTACTATATTCGTCTTGAGTATTTTCCCGCACGCTATCGCATTACCTGTGGTATACTGTCTTGTTGATATGGGTCATAACAGAAAACCCAAGAAATAAGGACATAATTCCGATAGTTTTATCGCTGATTCGTGATCAACTGGAAACATCTATATCGCAATCTAGAGCAAATACTACTGAAATCTCACTCTGCGGTGACAAATGAACTCCGAGAGGAACATAATCGGCGACAAAAAGCTGTAAACATAAGAAGTACACATGAAAGCCCGATGGGCATTGTATACATACGCATTTCACACCATTGTGTCTCACACAACTAGAGGGGTAAACCCCGTACAAAGTTCTAAAAAAAGGAGAATACAATGAGCCCTTCTTAACGGTGGCGAGAAGACAAAGACCAAGCAAAAGTATTCCTGAAACATATTTCGGATGCAGAGCTTCCGTTTGTAGTTGGTGTCGGAGAAAATCAAGAAATGAGCCTATTTTGGCTCAGGAATTTGTACTTAGGCTGAAAACTTGTTTTGGATGATTCATTCTCTCCTCAGTTCAGAGTTTATACGAAACTAATTTATTCTACCTCTACCTTCCATTAGATGAAAAGTCCACTCTCTTCACACAGGAGGGATAATCGTATGCTTTTGAGACCAAATCATGACTGAATGAACTGGTTCGTTCAAATAAGCAAACAAAAGGACGCAAGGATTGGCTCGAAATCTAAAATGACTAGCTAGTCAGTATGCTGTTTGCTTCTGTGATTCTGCGATAAACTCTTCAGAATACTTAAAAGTAAAATAAATAAACTTACCAAGAGGTTGAAAATGTCGGGTGATCAGCCGGTCAAGGTCAGCTAATTGTTTAGTTGATAAAATGTGATCAAACAAAAATTGAAGTATTCTCGTGTGAATTCTACGACAGCAGCGAGGAACGATGATACGATTATGGTTGAATTGGTGAAAAAACGCGAACTGGAAATTGTTAGGTGGGGTTACGAGTCATATGACATGAGATGAGGAAATGCCTCACTTTGTCTGGTGCACCCAAGAGCAAGTAATAACACACCGAGGTCTGTTATGCGGTACCTGAAAAGCGAGAGGATAAACACGTGAACATCGTAAGATACCCTGAGTAGTTAAGTGACCTCATTCAATATTTCCTGGTTATTTTGCACGAAACAGATTGGAAGTATGATTTTATAAAATCATTGCTCTGCACCAGGATTAGGATTTTAGTTCCTTTTGTTGACTGCTTATACATAAAGAGATCTGCATAAAAAAGAATGCAACAAACGCTCGTTATCAAGTGCTAACTACATTCGTGTGTCTGGGAATGAAAGCGCTGTATAGTGCTGTGCAGCCGGCATTCTTTGAACAATTCTCTCATCGAAAAGTGTGAAAGCGGTGTGCAGTGAATTTTATGAGTTTTCAGGTTTTACTCAATTAAATGTTTTTGGTTGGTCTAGTGTTATATTTTTGCAGAAAACAGGGAGAAAAAATGGAATAACCCGGAAAATTGACAGGGTTTGCAACTGGTCTACATGAAATAACTAAGTTTGTGGGACGTCAGACGGAGGACGAAAAGCCTCGCAAACATACTCTGTGTCAGACTAAAATCAATCATAGATTTGTCAACTGCGGTAGCTTTGGTATTTATCCTACTTTGTTCCAAAATTTTAAATCAACGGTCTGGAAAATCAATAACTTACTCTAAATGGCTGCATCCAATACACGACTGAATAGCCGTAGTAAAGGTAAATAATTTTTACTCCTTTCCATTTCTCTTCAAGGTGGCATGATGAACGTTTTCTCGTGTGACCAACAAAACAAAAAATTATAATAAACGGTGTACAGTGAATGGGTGCGTTGATGTCAACGTGTTCTGTCTACTAACAGTTCTCTAAATCCAAGTATTCGATTGATCGAAGTGGTTTCTTAATCTTTAAATTACTTAGCAAGTGTGCTTAGTTGGTTTTCCTCATGTAGCACGTTATATATAACCCGATCTAATTACTCTTCTCTGGACAAGCTTGAAACATTAAAAGACAGTTAACCATATTTAATAAATAACATAAGAAAAAGATTCGAAATACCTTCTGAAAACCTTTGTAACCATATGGAGTGGCCTAGCATATGATTCAAATAGTTAATTCATAATATTTCATTATTATATACTTTTAGAATTTTTATATTTGACCTTTTATTGCTACTAAAAAGTGCTAGTAACCCAGAGCAAAGCATCTGTGGTCCATCCTTGACATGTGGCAAGCGTAAGTTTTTGGTTGTTCCAACCTTTTCAAAACGCACCATGCAAGGGGGCGGCGATCACTGAAGTTGGTTTCACCGTATTTTGTAGTACGATGTTGACGATGATGATGTTGATGATAATGATGATGATTATGATGACGATGATGATGAAAGAATGCGGTCCTAACCGTGTCCCGTCGATCAATGGGAAAAACATGATCAGGATCGATGAGATCTATTACACTGCAATCAACAATATATAGTGAACAGGAATTTCAAGACGGAATGGATGCGACACTTTGAACAAATGACCTTACAAAAGTTTGAATACTACCATCAATTCATTGAGAAAAAGAGTTAGTGAGCGAAGAAGTCAAACGTTCTCTTTTCTACCAAATATTCTATGTTGTTTTAAATTGGAATCTGTCTCGGAGATATGCTTTGCGAGTCCACCACAATGAACGAGTTCAAATTATTCGACCAACCACTGTGGCGCTGTATGACATGGTGAAATCAACATTGCCACAGTACTTTGAACTGGTACCCCTTCTTTGTAGATCATAGGGATACCATAACATCACGAAATGATGAATTCACATGATCTCAGTCTCTCGAATTTTGTGATGTTTATGTACCCCCGTATCTGTAGTAGCTCCATTAGCTCCGTTGGTTCGCTCTCAAGATTCTTTCGTTTAATCCTTTGCTTTGTTATATCTTGAGACAATTTTATCATTTGAAATGATTCCAGAAAACTTTGGAACAATATTTTTATTGTTAGAACCTTCCTTTGACCCATCAAACTTTCCAATTGCACCTCGGAGTTCGAGTTTTACTATGGGCATTACTTACAAGTTCATGCTTCTCTTGTAACCATAGGATATTTACACGATGGAATCCTTCCTCAATAGGAAAAAAATCACAGTTCCGGATAAGAGATAACGCATAATACCATCGTTAACTAATTTACATTTTTAGATGTGTAGTAATATGGAATGTGCCAGGGTCTCATCAAGTCTCCGCTTGAGAGACTGAACAGCTGGTGCACAAACGACATGAGATGACAGGATATTCCAAGTTTTGCACACACTGACTGCAAAAGATCGACTTCGGCACTACAATCGACATGAAACTATGTCCCCGAAGGTGTATGTTAGCGTTAATATGAGCATCAGACAACATAGATCGCATGGGTTCTGCGATTAAGCTATCTGTTTTGAAGGGTGGGAGAGGTGAAGAAAATTTCTATCACCGTGATAACGCCTCGAGTTCGATAGAAGAAATTTACGTATCAGATAAACTATGCATACATCTTTCTGAGTTAGTGAGGAAAGTGGATATTTGTGCAGCCCTGTGCGAAATCCGTTACTGACGTTCTCAAATGATCTGAATGTGACGTGATGCTTCCACACAAACATACGCAATGTTCGATAGCTTACAACTTGTGAGATTGGTAATGTCCAAATAGATGTTTCATTCAAACACCTAAAGTATGTTATACAGCATTTATAGTTGTTCTGTTGAAAGTCCTCCAATTTATTAGAGATTAGCGAGTCCTTCGCTTTTTTTATGGCAAATTGCATTTACCGTGCCTCTGAGAATGGAAGAGGTGTTTCGGATAAACCCTGCCAGCTTTAACGCACCAAACAGTGCAGGATCACCAATCGCGAACGCGCACAATGTGAATGCTTTATGAAGTTCAATTTTTGGAATGTGAACAAAAGTTTCTTCCTGTTAAATCTATCTTCATGAACCATTTGAGCAGATATTTTCCGCTGCTTTCCTGCGAGGACATGTTTTTGATTCATATTTCGGTAGGACACCTTTATTCTCCATGCCAATGATATCTAAGTACTGTAATGAACAATAAACCATAAATTGCGTGTTCTTTAGTTTTCAAGGTCTCGACGAGTGTTAATTAGTCAACTCAATCTCGTATTTCACATAGGCCGATGTGCGACCGATACAGAATAGTCATCATGATATTTTCAATAAAATGGTTTTTGAATGTCTGCCCTAAACAATCTGAAACAGGGATACACAGGAATCCAGATGTAGAGTAGTGTCATTGACAAAGTATTGAAAATCAATTCTCGTATCTCGGGTAAACTGAATTCGATTTCGCCTGTTCGCCGAGCTTAGCAGTTTGTTTGCAAACGTTTCATCACTAGCGGAGGTGACATCATCAGTGCTTGTGAAGTGATAGTCTTCTACTGGTATCCGTTCGTTTATATGTTTTCACCTCCACTGACTATTTTTGTCCCTTGTTCCCAATTTGTTCGACTCGTTTTCCCTTTGAACTGGTGCTAGGGGCTAAGGGTGGAAAAAGATGGGTTTTCCCTCCGTCCTGATTGCGGTTTCAGTCCGTTCTCAGGTCACAGCGTAACCGCATACCCATTCAACGATGAACCGAGTGGAACAAAATGAGAACAATGGTCAAGGGACATATATAAACGAACGGATAAAAGCAGAATACTGCCACTTCACAAGCACTGATGATGTCACCTCGGCTGGTGATGAAACATTTACAAACAAATTGTCAAGCTCGACAAACAGGCGAAACAGAGTAGTGTCATAACACTACGATAAGGAATAAGTGAAGTTGTAGTTGTAGTACAAAAGCCAAGCTGTATCCACGTCATGAAGACAAGTAGGGAAATACCAGATTATCCAGGCGTAGGTTCATCGATGTGCTAAATGCTTACGTACGACAGTATGGAATTCCTCAGTCTGAAGTACTGAGTTGTCGATAGCAATGTAGAACATAACGACTGCTGTTCTGAAGGGGAAACAATGAGTGAAAGCTTATTACTGTATCATTTTGTGTCCTCCGACTGATTGAACCTTTGATGGAATGTGATTGTAAAAACTGAAGGATATTCGAATGAAGTAGGTGCTTTTCAAAAATTTGGGATCCTCAGTAAAAAGTGTTTCGGAAAATGGTAGCAGTCTTTCAAAGAATTTACATGTAGGAGAAAGAGGTGGGTAAACTAGGCTGTACTGATTCGATTCAAATCTGTTAACCGGACTGCTTGGAGGATGATCTGTAACCTTCATTGGCAATGCTATGTGTGCCTATTTTATTTGAATACTGAACTTCATACCGAGAGTCCTTTACAGCTGATCATCTTTAACTGATGTCTAACCGTGAATGCACTAGTTGTGGCACTGAATCGAGTAGCTCGGATAAGTAAAACTGTTACGGTTTAGATCATTCAATCAATAAGAAGCTGCAGAATGGATAAACACTGGCCACCATCCGGAAGGTTAAAAGTGTGGTTGGCTATTGTGCCGGTGACAATCTCTTTTCCTTGGTGTATGGATTCGCACACAAACGGAATCCCTTCCTCTATGATCCCTCCATGTTGGTTGAAACATATCCCTCCAATCCTTTGGGTGTACCTGATCATCTGTTAGATCAGGAGCTGATGTGGGAACTGAAAAATGTTCTAATGAGTCAAAATAAAAGTGGTATGAGCCATTATTGTCTTGCACAGAAGTATTTGAACTCAGCAGAAAAAGTTTGTATCACCCGTCAGAAACATGTTTGTAGATACCGATAGGAATATCACTAGCAGCGATCTTCCAGTTGGTAGCCACACCAATTGTTTGTTTGATGTGGCCTCGGTTTCATCTAGAACAACAGACGAGAGAAATTTATTTCGGTCAACGTATATCAAAGTTGAATTGTGCCCAATGGAATTCAAGGCTTCTAATAGATGGTTACCGTCCTTCAAAGACTGTCACCTCATGACCAGAGGGGTGAGGATGTAGTTTGTCCTTCCATTTCGTCTGTTCATCGAGCTTCTTATTTATTAGCTACTGCACAGAAAGAGTAATTAAAATCGGTAAATATTTTGTGCAAGCTTGAAACTAACAATGAGAAAAACGGTAGTTAAACGTAAGAACTTTAAAATTGGATCAAGTTTAGGTGCCATCAGTTTATTTGGTAATAACATTTTATTCTACAATAGTTTAGCCTTGCCTAATCCGGCTCTATTATTGCTTAGTCATTAGAAGCAAATATATATACCTTTTTAAACCACCACGACGATCGTGATGCACACTGATCACGGTTCATGAATATTGTGACATCATGCTTTCTACGAATTTTCATATTTTTTATCGCTTTTTTGCTCAATTGAATTGAGATATTCATGAATTTCTCAATCACTACCAACGTTTGAGAAAACAGTGTGACACTGGTGAGAAATTGGTTTCTAAAGCCTTAGAGGAAACTCGATATCACCAAGTGGATATTCTTTACAAGGCATTATCGGGAAACGGAATCTATAGATAAGTGCAATAAGATACGATATGAGATGAGTATTTCTGGGCAATAAAAAGCAGCGTTGTATTTATCAGTACAGCTTTTCAAGACAAACACTAATTAAGCACTCAAAAGCTTTGTCGGCTATTTCACTCATCTTCGTCGATAATAGCCGTTATCAAGCTTTCATCCTTCGCTCGTTAAACTAAGAAAATTCAAAGGGGTAATATATCAACCGTTCATCAAGAAAGACATTTAGGTGTTCCAAACTACTTTTGTGAGAATTGAATTCTACATGGTGTCTCGTGCTCCCAGGACTATGCCTTTACATTTCGATGAGTAACCGTAACTTCTTTTGTCCTGAGGGGTTTTGATTTTCCTCAAAATTTCTGTACTACTGCGTCGAATTGAATTCCATTGTTTTTATAGTGTACTTGCCGTTTGATATCAAAGGCCGTATAGCGGACCTGAAAAGACACGAGAATGATTAAAAAGAATTGACACTAATTGCCGCCTCAAACGTGCAACACACAATTCAACATCTAGAACAAAGGTAGCATGTGTTATTCCTGGGTTTTGTGCCGTTAAAACAAGTCAGTACAAGTCGTGAAGTAGGTGCAGTAAAATGACTTCAAATCAGCACACTTGTGAGCTCCTTCTCTGCATCGTATCACATCGCTGACAGTGATTGCAAAAGTAAATGTTTTTGACCGTTCAATGAGTTGACCGGACAATTTCACCGGTACGACTACATGAAAATAAACGGTGATAATGGCGGCGTAGAGTGTCGTTTTCCGATTCATAAGAACTGGCATGAACGAAATAAAACCAAGCGGTTTACTGTGTATAAATTCAAATGAACAGCATTTCAAGGATATCTATAGCAGGAACTACATAAAAATCTAATGAAGGGGTGTCCGTAGAGTGAAGAAACACAAAGACAGAAGCTGTTAACCAAAAACAACCTCAGATGATAAACGAACGTTTGGCATGGTCCGTAAACTATACGCTTCATTGGAAACCAACCAAGTATCTAACAAGCATAAACAGAAGACTGAATTGAGAAAAATACGAAAACTGAGTAACTGTTAATCGAATAAAATTGGAACTTGGACAGTTTGGATTCGTGATGAGAACTATTGGAGCTATTTAGAATGACGTGTTGAGACAGATAGGTTAAACCCTAAAAGTTATTTAAACTACTAGTGTTTTGATTGGGTACAAAGTATGCTAATTAGTTCACTTTTGAATTCAGATTTTTGTTGAAAACAAAAAATTAACTGGTACACATAGGCTCTCTTGAATGAAGAAATCAGAGAAATGGTTAAGTGTATACATTGCTGGAAATAATTGCGCTTGGGGCAATTAAACTATTAAAGAAAATACCATTTTCAAGTCAATTGGGTTGTAATGGTTGCATTTTACCACTTGTATTGTTCTGTATAACAGAAACAATGCAGCAGGCAGCTCTTTGTATCTGTCTCTCCAGGCGTAAGTGTCAGGTGTGGACTAACTCCTGAGGACTAGTGCTTCAGTCAAATCAGTGCCGAATTTGGCTATCTATTGTTTACATACGAAATTCGAACACCTATTTCTTAATTAACAATGTAGAAACAAAGGCTCATGCAACGAGTTAATCAAATAAATGTGCGGTGATTACTTTCTGGCTCCATATTTCCAGAAAAACACGGGGTGATCATTGAAAATCGCAGTCCGTAAATAAGTTTCATCTTTATTCGTATCAAACCAAGTCCAGTATGTAGTTCAATTAGAAATGTTCATTCAAATATGCCGCGGAATCGGCGTGCATGCGAACCCATATCATGCTATTCCGAGTGTTCTTTTAATTGTTGCTATCACTTGCACACAATTGGCGGGATTTCAATCAGATAACGTTCGTGCGGATCTAGCGGGACACAATGGGGGAGTACACCCGTGCACTCTGATTGCGAGTCTGTCATAGCACAAATAAACTCTGAATAAAAAATGGTTGAAAAATATTGCTGGATAATCATCAGGAGGCAGTATGTATGTATTATGTTATTTTCGAAACATACATGATACGGGCGGTATCAATGACTAGAATGTGATATCTTTGGAGAGTGGCATTTAGTTGACAGGGATTTTCCAAGATGTTTTTCCGACGGCATCTGCCACACCGTTAACACTTGGAGGAATGGAATTTTGCAACGCTAGCAAACGTCATCATTCTAAGAATCAAGTCAGCTGAAGCTTTTTGAACTGAAATTACTTGGAATTTTTGGGTAGCCAATATTTAATTGGAAAATATTTGGTGAAACAAAAACATCAGATAATACTGTTATTTATAACAATTCAAACGTAGATGTGGAGCATCTTACACGAGCATCACAGACAGGCAGGTAAAATTACGGATCAAGTAACACACTCCATGCTGGCTTAGGCGTTGGCTGTTTGGACCACATGACCAATCGTCACTCTCTTATTTTACACGAGAGCACTGGAGGATGTGATTCCACAATATAGTAGATTTCGTTGTGCGTAAAGCAGACAAGGCATGAACTGAAAAAACAGGAAGTGTTGCACAGCTGTTTGGATCGAATTGGGTCTTATCACCAGTGTGGATCCATACACCCGGACTGGGGATCGAACTAGGGACAACAGAGATGGAACGTACCACCGGGCTTGTCAAACGGCTTTCCTTTTGCTTCTATATACTTTAGTACAACTTATCTTTGTGAGCTAGTTGCGTGCATTGAACCACGCTCCCCTCAGCACCATTCTGTGGGAGTATCACTCCACTGCAAGCATCCCGACCCGATAATGAATACGCACTACTGACTTGATCGGGTCGAAACAGCTGCGTAATGCTTCCTAGCTTTTCACTGCGCGCTTCATTTGATCTGTAGAAGAGGAAATCCACTATAAAAATTTAACTTTCAAAATTGTATGCGTATAACTTCGTGATGAACTGGGAGCAATCGTTTTATTCAGTAAGCAATACTCGCTTCGCAATAAAACCTTCATACCAGATCGATTTCAATCGAAAGCCTTTCTCTGATCCTATCGCTGTGTATATGAGAAAAGCATTTTAAAACCCTTAGTAATTGAAATATCCCGTTACTGTTGAAAATCAAATATCGTGAGTGAACTTAAACCAAAGGTTTCCGTTCAGAACTATTTCGTCATCCAACTCAGTGTTATTTCAGCTAATTGTTTTACCTCCATACGTAAAATTGAGACAGTGTGACGATTAGCAAAGAGTACATTGATAGTAATAATCATCCAAGTGGTGTAGTACACCGTAACATTCCTTGAATCAAATGCTTTGTATCTTCTCAACAGCGTCAAATGCAACGTGTGAAAAGAGATACCAAAACAAATTAGACATTTTTTGCAACTGCTTGCAGCTATTGTTCCCCAAAGCATTCAATCGGGGAGTTGTGTTCACTCCTTCGTGTGATGCATGCACGCAACCGACATCTTTTATAAAAATGCGCAGCGAATATACCAATGAATAAATACGTTGAATTAGCATAGAAGTAAACTTGCGTAACAGGGAATATTCTCATGAAAGATCACTTTACAACCTTGTCTCACATGTTACATCGTTTGAAAAACTAAAACGGTTAGATGGTCCAATTTTACTGTTACAGTCCCTTCAAACGTTCTATCAGCACATTCAACGAACGCCCCTACCCCTCGGACTTCCCAAACGGAAATCACATTCCCCGTTTTATAAATATGGTAGAATGATGCACAGTCCAGTAACTTATTGTCTTAATCAGTCTAAATCAAATCAACCTACAATCTTTCCTGGCTACACAGTTCCGCTTTTAGTGAGTTTCCACTGTGGTTTTTCTTTAGAAAGAATTTTGCATATCTCACAAAACACTTGCGTACACTCATTGATGTGGGACGGCTGTTGCAGATAATTTGTCTTGCAATTCTTTTAAAAGTCCTTCTTTTGAGCATTCTGTCGTAACAAAATATAACTGGATTGTGATCATGAGCATGCAAAACCGTAGAATTATGTTTTTGTTTTGTACTTTGTTGACATTGGTAATCACCATTTACGGAAGGAATATGTTCCCTAGCACTTCCGGTGTAAACTGAGCATCATTTTTTATTTTGTGAATTAAGTCATCAGATTGTGTTTAAGCGCTGATATCATTTGCTCTATAATTAGCAACTCACTACAGAACTTGGTCAGTTTTGATGGGAGACAAGTATTTCCCAACTTGATTTGCCATACAGAATGCAATTTATGTTAAGCTGATACGAATATGAGATTTCCTTGGTCCACAAATCACTTTCAAAACGTCCAACGGCCAACTTATTCATGTTCGAATGCAGATCAATCCAGGGCTTTCATCGTGTGTTCGTATGTGTACGTAAACAACATTAGCCAATTGTCTCTTATGCCCAACTTCCTTAGTCCTGCACACCGACAGACTGATGCAGGTGATTGTACGTGTCAGTTTTCACCCACTAAAGCCACACGTATTTCGGTAGAAACGCTGGAAGAGTACGTGCAACAGGCAAACATGTGACCTAATCCGCTTCACGGGGAATTTCGTAAAATTCTTGAAAATCGTGTACGAAGCATGAAGGTTTTATACGACGTAATGACGTGAACGGAGCATTGCACGTATTATTGTACAAAGATATTTCTTGGATTGCCTATGTTGAACAATCGGGTGTCGCTTTATTTGACTATGACAAATTATTATCTTTCGGGCTTCAATCGAATGATTATCTAAGTTTAAAGGGATTTTTCTCTTTAATAAGCTTCAGTATTACTATTATTAGTACGGTTACTATTATTATTATTATCGTAGTAGTAGTAGTAGTAGTAGTAGTAGTAGTAGTAGTAGTAGTAGTAGTAGTAGAAGCAGCAGCAGCAGTTGTTGTTGTTGTTGAGGGAAGAGATAAAAGCTGGCGATTCCTCTGCGAAGCATCTACTTTACTTGCAATAAATTGACTTGGGTTGGCCATTGAAACTTATAGGAACGGTGATACAATTCATTACATTTGAGAAAGCCTATCAGGACCTCGGAGATGAGCAGAATGACAAACACCTCGTTTATTTGTCGAGCAAAATGGCCCTCTATAATCCTCTCTATAAACAAAAATATGCATAGTGGATGCAAGGCAGATATCATTTGTTATCATCCCACCAAGAGGAAAATCACGGTCGTGTGTGCAAGCCAAACGCAACAGAACCAGACTGTGTGCGCTCGTATAATTTCAAATGAGAAGAAGAAATATAGATCATAATATTCAGATGAGACGTTTTCACAGCCATCAGTTAAATCATGTGTGAAATGCAGGATATTTATAGTAAGCAGCTTATTTTTTCTTGAAGTAACCTCAAGCAGTATGCAAGCTCACGCACTGAGTACTCAATAGTTGTGCTGAAACTTGCAAACGTTTGCACAAAAACAAAGAAATCGAGGGAATCTCGCTTCTGCTCGATTGTCATTAGCAATTAGAGCTAGACCATCTGTGTGCCAGGAAGCACCAGGTGGCCAGTCAGGTGGGTGCTTACAACATATAATGGGGAAATGTCAGGCGGCGGTGATGGGAATCAAACACCTGTACTCCGGGTAGTTGATTGATGGTCGTAACCACCGGTCCACCACTGCTCGGTTGTACAAGAACCAGTGATCCGTTGATTTTTTCTCTCAGTCAGTTTGGTGGAAGCTGTTGGTTGCTGGTTTTACCCACGTGTGAAAATGAGCGGCAGCGAAGTGAATTTGAGCTATACAAAGACCTTACGGTAACGCCGTTGAAACAGTAAGCACGACTCCACTTAACCGGTCTCGGAATAATCACCACTACAAAGGTAGAATATAAGAACCAGTGAGCTCATGGAATTTTAATCGGTTGCTACCTCTTTTGAGATAACTAAACGCAATATGATTGTCTTTTTGTAACGCAAAAGTTCAGATTTTCAACCAAACTTACTACGCAAATGTCTCTGTAAGCTCATTGAGGACGGACATCGATATAAAAAATTCACATATCCGTTGAAACAAGAAAATGTCTCGTCAAGCTTGAAAACATACTACAATTAGGAATGGTTGATGAGGAATAACAAAATGCAATTTCTCCAATCGATTGATCAGCGGCAGAAACTCTACAAAAGTTCTTCAAACGGACTCTAATCACTATTTACGTTAATCAATTCAAGCATTTCCTTTATTTACCACAAAGTGGTGCCTTTTTATCAGTGTGCTCAACGGTATGTTCCAATGTTATGTGAAACAGTTAATAAAAAGCAAGTTACGATCCAGGATGGATACACGGGTTCAGGCAGGAAAAATATCTATCACACTAATGTAAGATTGACGTTTGGCGAGAATTGTCGCCGGAGAACGATAACAGACTCGCTATTAATAGTTATGCGACTATATAAAAGACTAATTGTTCTCTGTTACTGATGTGGATGGATTGTTTTTTGATGAGGGACTAAAGCAAGGGGGTGGTGTTTGAGTGCAGTCGGATTGAATATGATCAGAAATGTTTAAGAGGAATTATAGTGTTAAGTCACAATGAAGGTAACTCAAATTGGGACACGGGATCACATCGTCGAGTGATACTGTTTTCGCGTTTCTGTAGTTCTTAGAGTAGAAGAAAACCTAGGGTGTATCGCCAACGAGATTGAGTGTAAACCGTTAGTTATCTGTCGGTTATCTGAAACTGGACACATAAGACAGAGTCACGTCTTTCTATAGAACTTTTATCGGTATGGAAATAACGCTTAGTAGTTTGAGTTAAAGCCAAGACAAGGTTATTCACATTACTAGCTGTAGGACCACCTTAATCAGCAACAGGAGATCCATAGAACTTAGGTTCTATTTCTACCCAGCCTTTATCTTCAACAATTAAGAGTAAGATGCCAGTCAACGCAGTCAAGTGGACTATTTAGAAGATTACAGAAAATCAAATGGAACATTCTTCTCAGAACAGATTGCGATGTCATTGACATATCTATTCCTTAAATTGCCCATAGTGACTACTACATTTCGAACTTTAAACGAGCACAGATACAATCAACAACATTTCAGTTTCGAAACACTTTAAGTATGTAGGTGCGCTCTCGTTTTCCGAATGAAATAGAACGCTATCTTGACGAAAATCGATGCTATTCCAAATTCGAATCTCGATATACATGTCATTTTCCAATATTTCTATGGTCGTTGACAGTTAAAGATGTTTTAATCTATCTTCTGCGCTTCCGAAGTCTGCAATAAAAATAATCAACAACAATTCTGTCAGGCATTGATGGCAAAAGTTATGACACTGACTCGTAATCAATTGGATGGTCATCTACTGTTAAGCGTATCCTGGCTTCAACACTGTTAGATCATGTCGACGAACCAAGTTCCCATTGCTTACTCGAACCCTCCTAGTTTGTACTTGTCACGTTCTATCCTCAGCATACGGGAAGAAACAACGTATCTGAAACCACGATGAATCACAGAAGACAAATGCGCTCGATAACAAGATGGTGAGGCCGGACTTATCACCATACACAACCCGATGTCCTTGTTTCAGGAGACCATCAAAATAATGCAGTTATTTTTATTCAGCGAGAAATAATGTTGAAAAATGCGCCCATGCGCGATACAAGCTGATTTTGGTTACATCACTGTGATATTATAAGAACGAGCCAAAGGGAATGCAGGTGTAATGTCAGATTGGGACAGGAAGAATAAAATTAACTCTGTTCTGATAAGGCAGATCCATTTACATTTTCTCCGCAATGGCA